>KK114652.1:177845-267653 GCA_000611955.2 Stegodyphus mimosarum
ATATTGTTGCGTACGGCTTCGTAATGGACTGAATGCACAAGCCGTTAAAAAGTTAACAAAATTTATTCTTTTCACAAGAAATAAACAAAATACGGAAATATTTCCTCAGAGATATTCGTACAGAATCACAATATCTCAAACGTTAAACAGAATTCAATACAAAACAGATAAATTTAATCTAATATCACAGCGAATTCGCTACAATCAATCACAGCATTAAGTAAACAAACCATTCGCTTAAATCCGCTACAACTACAACTGAGATGAGGTGTTTTAATTCGGCTTCTATAAGCTTTTTAATTATTCACTAGAATATTCTGATAAAACCTCGATTTTTCCCGATTTGTGGAGGGCAACAGTAATTACGAGATATTTATTTATTAAATATTAAATGCAAGCGCTCTTTTATTTTTACTTTTCCGACGTAGCTTTCTCTTCAAAAGTCATCTGCGTTGCATGGGAAATAAAGAAATTTTAATTACAATTCTAAATAAATACGAAATCCGTAACGTTGATTCTAGCAAAATTTTAAGATTTTTCACATTTGTTAAAATCAGGAACGGCATCTATTTTGCAGTTGCTTCAAAATTTCCTTTTAAAAGTTTGATTAATATTTCTTTCACCTTAAATTAAAAGATAAAAATGACTAATCTTTTGACATTCGATTTAAAATTTTCTTAACAGTTTGCTTAATGTTAATTTCTCTCCTTTATGTTTTACTTTATGACGCACTCATGCAGTCCTTAAAATTACGCAAATGTTCTGCAAGCAAAAAAATTTAGAAGTAAATAGTAACCGACCATTTTAAGCATAATTCTGGCTGTTATACTAAGATGCACAGGAAAAAAAAAAAAGGACAATTCCTTATTTCCCCTTTTTACTGGGCCGATTGACAAAATTCAAATTGCATCTTTCGTGCCTCTAAAGCGCGACTTGGGATATATATATTAGATTTATATATAGCATTGTTGTAATCTAGGTATTTTGACACAAAATCGGACATTTTCTGAAATGACATGTCTCTTTTTTCCCATATTTCGATTCTACGGCTCAAATTGTGCCTAAATATTAAATTTTATAAAATATAGAGCAATATTTACGGAGAAATTCAAAAAATTATCTTGGCGTACTTTTTTCAGTTTGCGCCAAAAATAATTCACTTGGTAAAATTCTTAATTTATAGAAATCTATTTTCTTTCCCTTTTTTTCATCGCAGACGAGTGAAAAATATGTCATCTTTCATATTTACAAATAATTTTAGCAAAGTGCGTAAACCACATCTGGCATTATTATTGCTTACAACAAATATGCCAAATTTCAAAACGTTCCGATATGTAAATTCACGTATATTTTAAGAAATGTTTGAATAAAAAAACTGTAATTTTTTGCATGTAGGCTTAGAAATACATGTACTGTATGATAATAGTAAAAGTTTTATAGGTTACAGTTAAAAATTATTTTTAAAAAATTCATAAAAATTATTTAAATATACAAATGTTTAAAATAAATCATAAAATAGGGCGAATTTCATCTGGAATGAACCTAAATTTTGAAATGTGAAAGGAAGAATTAAGTAATTTTAATAAAAAAAGAGATATTAATAAATATTATACAAAATTCAATTAACAGGGAAGAGCTAAAATTTTGAGAGCTAATTTTTTAAACACTACTCTTGCGACTTCTATAAAACTTGGCAGTTTGGCATAATTTGAGCCGTTGAATCGTAATATGGGAAACAATTGGTCAAAGTACCTATATTAGAACAATGCTATATAGAAATCTAATACATATCATGTCATGCCTTCGAGACATGAAAAGATTTAAGCTGAATTTCGGCAATCGGCTCAGTAGAACGAAAGACATAGAACTGTCCCCCCCTTTTTTTTTAACCTCTGCTTACCTGAACAACGCTCGACCAAGCATAATGTGCCTTTGAGTTGATTACTTTTGTAAAGTTTTGAAAGTTAGGATTTTCGTCTGACCCAAACAATGATTTAGCTTCGCACAATGGAATTCGAGTACAATTGTTGAATTTTTAATTCAGCAAATAAAATGCACAACAGCAAGTAACTGTCAAAAAGCCATTTAATTAATTGTCTTGCGTATTTAGGGAATAAAGTTTTGTATTAATCTCAGCCTTCTTAGTTATAATATCTGGCCACAGTAAGCCTTAAGGAGAAGCGATAACTGGTCAACCTATTGAAAAACTTCTAAAGGTAGCTGTTGAGAGAAATTAAATAGTTAGATGCCTCCCAGCCGGGCTAGTGGCTAGTGCCATACCGAAGGGCCCGGGTTCGAATCCTGGAAAAGGCATGGATGTTTGTAAATCTATAGTGTCTGTACAGCATAAGCTGCGGCGAGCCGAAGGTCCTCTCGAGAGATTCATGGTAGAGGAGGAGGCATGGAAGATCCTTGGATCCGTCTCCCCCCAGGGTGCTCTCCATCAAAATTGCAGGCTGAACTGAGCAAAATTGTACTGTCACCTGTAATATGTTCAAGGCTGTTGCCAACGACAGGCGCAGTCTTGCACTTCTTGCCACGATGAATTTCGTGGGCTTGTTACTGTCAGACAAGTGAGATAAGTCACAACAACAACAACAAGTTTTTAGATACATTTAACTATGATAATCTGAGAGACGCCCCTCCTCCATGAGATAATTTTTCCTTTTATCTGGATATTCAATATATGATTTATAACAGTTCAATAAATAACAAGCAAACCTGTTCTGGTTTCTACTCCATTTTAATTTTTCACAGATACTGTATCCTCAGTTTCCTTTTAAAGCAATTTAGACAAAAAAATTTTTTATTTATTATTTGTTTTTAGTTTGGAATGAATGGCATTCTCTATTTATGTTTTTAACAGAATTTATATTCAGTTAAAAGTGAATAAGGAAACTTTTAAAAATAAGAAATCTAGTATATCTTTCCAAAGGAAAGAATATCCTGAAACATTTTATGAAAGTTCACGCGATTCACGTTAGTGTAAAGATTACCACAGCAATCATATTATAAAGCATCATTCAGCAAACATTATTTTACTACATTAATTAATTAATAACAATTTATTAGTAATTTAGACTTCAGCAGCAAACTTGCAAGAATTGTTTTATTTGCATAAAAGGGGTATGTATTGATAATTATAATATATTAAATAAATTTCCTGCCATGAGGTGATGTACTTCTATGATGGTTAGAGATTGAGCCAACTAATTAACGTTGAAACAGATTAAAGGCCTTTCTGTGTATTATATCGTAAATTTATCCATGCTGAAAGCACTCAGAATTTACTGAGTCAGTTCAGTCTGACTGTAGCTTTTAAATGTTAATAGTATTATTAAGCGAATTGTCCAATAAATGACTGAAGTAATTAGATCATTAAATGAATATTTAATAATCTAATCTTTAGTAAATTTTTAAGTTACAAATCTTTGGCAAGTTAAAAATGTCTTTGAAATTAAACTTGAAAACTATTTAACTGTGATAAGGAGAAAGATTTTGGAGTTATATGTTTTTAATTCTTGAGCAATGAGTGTTTCTGCTGACTTAAAGTATATCAAAGGTTGTTTGCAAAGTAGTAGTCCTTAATATGTCTTCAATGCTTACATTCATAACAGTTGCAAATCATTTTTAGTTTCACATTAAAAGATCTGAGCAAATGTTTGAAGCTCGGTTGGTACAGACTGTTTGATAAAATGTTTATAAAAGTGCATTAAAACCGTAATAGCCTTTAACACATTATTTATGTTAAACTTCTCACTTTATATATAAAATTCAGACTTAAAAAAGTTTATTGTTAAGTATATATGTATGGCCATCTGTATATATAATATACACTTAAGGCAAATGCCTATATTCAGTGCGTTAGAAAAATGCTATTTATATTATTTCCGTTCATTTTCTAGATATGTATTTTTAATTTCTAATTTCTCAACGCAGTTAAGGGAATTCAGTAAAGCATTTTACAGGGTTTGTCCGGAAATAGTAGGACTGAGTTTTTTTTAAAATTTTATTCACAATTTTGACACAACGACTTTAAAGCTTTCAAGACATTAAAACAGCGTTTCCAACGACTCTGCCAGTCACTCAAGGTTCCCTGGAACGCAGAAATTGCAATGCTCTTCAGCTCCCTCATTAAGGCCTCATGAATGTACTGGACACAGCCGTGGTGCCGTCCTTCCATGACCGTCGGGGGAAGAGGGAGCAGTCTCGAGGAGCGACATCTGGACTGTAGGGTGGCTGAGGGGGCTGTGTGAAGTCATGTTTGTTCAGAAAGTCCACGACAGCAAACGCGGTATGGTTCTGCGCATTGTCATTATGAAGCCTCCATGATCCAGCGATTGCTGGGCAGACGCGGGCGACTTGTTTTCTAAGTCTGAGACGGTTACAGTTCAAACGATTTCGCACTTTGGCTAAGTTTTCATCACTTTTTGCCGTTGAAGGAGCTCATCTTCAACTTACTCTCTTCCATCCCGAAACAATTTGTTTCTCTCAAAAACGCTTGACCGACCCATGGCATCACTTCCATAAGCAGTTTCGGTCATGTTATGGGTCTCATTCGCAGTTTTAAACGTAAAACTTTATAAGGTATTTCTCTCGCTTTCTTCGCATGCCTTCGCGGTATAGTGATCAGCACGCTCCACGCGTATTCGAGAGGTCCGTGGCTCAAGTCCCGGCGAGGACATTGCACATTTTCCACTTTTCCTGCTTCAAAAGAACCCAATGTCTCTACACTGGCACCCGAACTAAAAACGGTGGCGAATGATGATTCTTCACCACCAGGATTTGGCAATTGGGGTCCCTAATCCCCAGTCGCCCTTTAAAAGGGGAAGTATATAAGGTATTTCTCCCTCCTTCTTCGCATGCCTTCGTGGTGTAGTGGCCAGAACGTTCGACGAGTTTTCGAAAGGTCCGTGGTTGGAGTGCTGGCGAGAGCGTTGCTCATTTTTCATCTTTCCTGCTTCGAAATAACCTAATGCCTTTACAACTTCACCGGGTAACTCTGCTCTAACAAGCGATTCATTGTGGAGATGACAAGGCACCTTCAAAGGGGTTCACCTTAAACTCGGTCTGCACTTGACCGAAGACTTGATGACTAGTGACTGGTGCGCTGCTAGCTAAAATCCTCCACAATCCAACTAGCGCAGGAACATATCCCCTTCATCACTTTTTGGCGGAAAAAATCAGTCCTACTACTTTAAAGACAGACCCTGTAAATACTAATTTGATAATCAAACCTTGTATTTGGCGTATTGTATGAAACAACCTTGTATTTGGCGTACATTTACTAAACCACTCAATCGATTTCGAGGGCAGCTACACGTCCCTCCTCATCAGGAGAACAAAATATCTAGAAAGGGAAAAAAAACAACCTCAGTAACCTATCTCAGTACCTTCTATTCTAATTAATTTGATTGTTTTGTAGTAGAATTCTGACTTCCTATATAGTTTGTAGAGCGCAAAATATGCAACTAGTAAAATATCTAATACACTTTAAAAATCAAAATCAACGTTCTGCATATTTGCATTCGAAATCTGCATCTGAACGTTCGCACAGGTATTTAAAAACGAATTAGCTGACTTAACTTATTTTATGGTAGGTATTAGCATTGTAACTCAAAACAAACGAAAATTAATTTACAAAGGGGATAGAAAAGAAAAGTTGCAGTTTTGGCCACTAATGAGGATCTCATGAGTAATAACTCATACAGTGTTAAAATAATAATTGTTCACTTGAAAACATTTATTAATCACGCATTTGTGAATTTTTTACGCAAAAGTATGGGAATACTTTTCTTCAATTGCATAATAGCATAATAATTATAATTGCGTCTTCCCAGGGCGCTATAAAAGTTAGATCGTGATTTACGAAGTCATCCTAACTTTAGTTTTGTAATTCGTAACATACATTTTTACACTATATTTTATAAATTGTTTCCATTCAAAATACACGTCTAAGATAAACGTTGAAGGAATTACTCTAGAAATTATATTTTGCGGACATCTTGTTCATTTTTTATTAAGCGTTATGGATAAAATTAGTTCATCGAATTACTTTAAAATTAAGTTGTTATTTTAAGCATTGTTTTTAACTTGATTGTTTATACTCCTTAAAGGTCTTGATTTATACTCCATAAACAAAGCAAGTTACAAGAAAACAGTACTAGATGCAACAGAAGTGGCTGAGCTCAATTTAGCAGCTGTTTCAGCACTGGAAAGGTTACCTTAAGATAAAACTGACATATTAAATTTTTTATATTTCCCTTCTGGATTCCTTGCTTTACTAGAAAGTTTCATATACGCTAGATTTCTTCATACTCTGCTCACGTAGTAGCAATTTGATAAAAAAAGTTCTTTTGGCCTTTTGTACGGCCTACTATTTTATGGTTGAGTGCTTTCTCTAGGGGTATTTCTAGTACAAGAGATTACGGAAAGCGGTTTACGACCTACGGTTTTCTCTCTTCGACTAAAAGCCAAAATTGTGTTCTATTTCAGAACTTCATAGAATCGGAAATATTTCTGAAAATAATTTTTAAAAAAATGTATATATTAGACCAATTTATAGCTGTAATGTAATGTAAAATTATATATTTTTTAGATCTTGAATAAGCATAAAAACGCTAATAATACACAAAAACTTTATTTAAATGGCTGAAAATTATTTGAGTGCAATTTAGTATTCGTGCTAGATTAATTTGGAAACGAGGAGATCTCTCTACATCTTGTCACTATTGTATTGCTTCTTGAAAAGTTAAAAGATCTGGCATTCATTCTGGATTCTATTTCCAGTCAATGAATGAAAATGATGTACTAGGGTTTTGTAAGTTATCCGCGTGAATAAAATGAATATAAACTAATTTTTATTACAGTAAATTTCATGAATTCTCTATATGGAACTTAAAAAATAAGTCATCTGCGAAGGCAGAAAGTATTATAGAAAAATTATTCTGAAGCAGGTATTCAAATTATTAGACAAAAATTATTCTCATCTGAGATCCCCTGATCATCATAAAAGATATCCCTTCGTATTCATTTTCTTTATTTTACATTGCAGTTAAGTCCAGCCATGGATTTAAACATCTGAAGACTAATATAAAGACACGGGAACGAATTTTGCTGAATAAGCTGGCTACACGTGCGATTTGCGTCAAGTGACCACGTGTGATTTGCTGAAGTGACCCTTGTTGCCCTTTGCGTCAAGTGAAGGCAAATCTCGAAACATGGCAAGTTCACCATTAACTCTTTGAGAGGCAGGAAAAAGGAATTAACTTTTTCAGCAAAACTCTTGTTTTATTTACTATATCAGGTGTTACAATGAAATTATTTGCGACATTTACATATTTTTTGTCCAAGACGCGTGAAAAAAATGACCACTTTTGCGGTTAGTGTCGGTGACCACCGCCCACAGAACACATGCCTGCAAATCAGTCTCTATGGTACTCATGGAAACAGTTTTTCAAGCATAGTGCAACTTTGCATATGCTGCATTCCCAGACTGTTCTTACAGGGTTTTTCTTGGCGCTGCAGAATGCACATCGTCGTGTTGTTGTATTCAATGGTTGGTGCTTATTTTCTTGAAGACGAATTGCTGCATCAACTACTCGTATTTTGATTGCCATCTAGTGAGCTACAAGCGAACTTTAGTAACAGCCAGTCTTGAAAACCACTCACACGAGCGAGTAATACGTCCAATAAAATAGGTGGTTATTGTAGGTAACCATCGAACCTCAAAGAGTTAAGGCAACCCTCCAGTTGCGAAGATAGCTCCACTTTGGTACTAGTTAGTCAAGTAGATAACACCACTGAACCATTTATGTCGTTCGATTACCTGAAGCGAATTATCCAAATATCTGATGGCATTATGGATTTCCTCGTACATTGCAATAATACCTGTGTATTTCGCTCAGAAAATTACCCGCAACGCGAGATAGCACTGCATTCATTGTCCGCAGTGCATTACACACATTAATCATTTAGAATTTTATTTTATATTTAAAATGTTTTCATAGATGAAAACTAATATACGACTAAAATAATAAAATTAGAAAAAATATTACTCCTACACAGGCGCTTTTTTCATTTACAGACACATCCACATTTTGAGAGCATTTGGGCTGACGTCAAATTTTGCTAAAAGTATTTAAAAGCAGCGCATCTTGAGAATTTCCGATAGACAGCCTCGCTCGCTGCAGATGAAAATATTTTATTCTCTACAGTATTGCCACTAATCGTTTTGAAATTGTTGAGCTTTTTAATAAAAAAAATTCGTTAAAATTTTACAAAATATGAAACAGACAATAAGACAAATTTCTCATTCGGGCTTCTAGGTCCACATGTTCGGGTGGAAGATTATGTTATTCAAAATTTGATGACTTTAAGTACCATTGTTTTTTCACAATGCGAGAAACATACATGTATTCATGCAGACTCTTCATTATTTAGTTTCTTTAAATATAATACACGGTGATAATACTTGGTGGCAGCAATTTGAAAAGTAATTCAGCGCTTTGAGTGATTCAACGCAAAATGCCGTTTTGAGACTAACAGACCTTTTGGGCTAACGCCCATTTAGAATAAATATTTATTGTATTTTTAACATAAAAATATTTATGTTTATTCATTTAACTAGATTACTGTAAAAATATTTGAGAAAGTTTTAGATTCATTGTAAAGTCAAAGCATTAAGTGATATTTCGAATAAAATTATTTTCCTACAATGGAATTTCCTTTTTATCCAATTTTCTGCATTTATCGCTAGACTGAGTGGTCAAAACACTTAGCAAGCTCATGACAGACAGTTTGTGATGAGTTCCCAAAAGAAAGAGGACTGAAGCCAAGCAGTATGAAAATTAACAACTCTTTCACTATGAATATATAAGTAAAAACTCTCATTGCAAAATTAGTAGGTAGTATCCATAACCTGCTACGCAATTTCAGACTGCATCTGATGGGCAAACTATTGGATTAATTTACTACTTCATTTTCCATTAATACATTCGGATGCCTATAATATTAACTGATTTTCAGGACGAGCATTAAAAGGATGAGAGTGTGATTGTGTTAATGCTTTCATGGCAATGAAACGTTAAAATCAATTTTACTGCTGTGCTACTAATGCAAAGAATAAAAAAAACCTACCTGTGAAATAGTTTGTAGAATCTTGTATGAAACTATTTATCGAGAGATAAATATTGTGACCCTTGATGAACCATTGGTTTACCTAAGTAACTGCAACAAAAAAAAAGGTTTTATTTATTCCCAAAAACGAAGCGAAAGTATAAGGTATTTCTCCCGCCTTTTTCGCATGCCTTTGTGGCGTAGTGGGCATTACGCTCGAAGCGAAACCGAGAGGTCCGTGGTTCGATTCCCGGCGAAAGCGTTGCTCATTTTCCATATATCCTGCCTTCAAATACCTAATGTCTCTACACTGGCGCCCGAACTAAAAATGTGGTGGATGATGGTTCTCCGCCACCGGGATTTGGCGGTTGTCCCCAAAACCCCGGTCGCCGTTTAAAAGGGGGAGCATATAAGGTATTTCTCCCGCCTTCTTCGCATGCCTTCGTGGTGTAGTTTGTCAGCCCGCTCGACGCGTATTCAAGAGTCCCGTGGTTCGATTCCCGGCGAAGGCGTTACTCATTTTTCATCTTTCCTGCTTCCCAAATAACCTACAAGTGGCGCCCGAACTGAAAGGTGGTGGATGATGATTCTCCACCGCCACGATTTTTCGATTGGGGCCCCTAATCCCCAGTCTTCCCTAAAAGGCGGAGTATATAAGGTACTTCTCTTGCCTTCTTAGCATGCCTTCGTGGTGTAGTGGTCAGCACGCTCCTCGCGTAACCGAGAGGTCCGTGGTTCGATTCCCGGGGAAGGCATTGCTCGTTTTTCATGTCTCCTGCTTCGAAATAACCTAATGTCTCTACAAAAGAAATATACAAACCTGGTGCCGTCAATGCGAAGAATGTTTCAGTAAAGGTTTATGACAGTCACGGGTTTCTCTTACAATGGAAAATAAAAAATAAGAAGAGTTTAAAAAATGTTAAAATCAGCCCAACGTACTATAAAATGAATGTTTTATAAATTCTAATATTCAGTTACATTTTGAGCAAAATTTTACTATAACTTAATTTGATGAATTATATAGAAAACCTTTATAATTATAAATATTAACAGTTACTAAATCTGAATATACGTCTGATAATAATTTTATTTTTATCGTAACAAATTCAGTGCTAAACTAAGGTTGAATTAATCGATTATTAAAGTGAAGTTGGCGCGCAATTCAAGCATCCATTTTTTTAACTATCAGCAATTATTGGAAGAGAAATTTCCGTGATAAACACACTGCCAGTCAAGAGAATTATTCAATTTATTTTTCTGGTATTCCATCGATTTCTTAGAAATTTGATTTATTCAATTTTACTTATGTAATGACAAAATGCATCACTTAAAATTTTTTTCTTAGCATTTCTATCTTAAAATGGCTATTTTTTCCAATTTAAAGAATCTAGCCTTTTCACTTGGGAAAATTATGAATTACATATTTTCTTACACTCTCTTCTAACAAACAGGAGATTTATAAAGACATATGTTTTGATATATGGGACAGTGATTTCTGGTAGAAATCATTGATGTAAAAGGGAAAAAGTCTCATACAACAGACGAGATTAATTTCCTGCACTTAAGAAAGAAAAACCTGGAGAGCGATGTTTCGGATTAAAAGGCAAAAGAAGAATCAAAGAAAATCATTTTATTGGATAAGGAAGTGGAAGCAATTGTATCAAGCATATAGATATCACACAACACTCGCAAAAGCTCTTCGCACAAAATGAATGGATCTTCTCCTTCTCTTTAATTAAATAGGTCACAGATGTTAAAGAGAGAATCCAATTATTTATATTTGCTCTAGTGACGTTCTTCTCTCTTTGCTTAGAAAATTGCAGTTAATCATTTATATTCGACAAGTGAAAAGACTTCTATTTTCTCTTCTATTCAAATCTGTTAGGGATTCCTGTCGATAACAAAACATTCACATGACTCTTATAATGGCAAAAATGTTAAGAGAAATAAGTTTTGCTTTTAATTAATGTTACTTAATGTTTTGGTGGTATTATGTAACATTGCATGAAAGATTATTTACAGATATATGTATGTGGTACTCTTCAAAGCAAAATTAACAATTCATAAATTATTTGGAAGTCTATTTTACACCGTATAGTGCTTAGAACAGCCTACTGCGGTATCGAAGGGGGCCGGGTTTGAATACCCGAGAAAGCAAAGACGTTTGTAAATGTATAGTGTCTTTGCGGCTTGGGGTCACTCTTTGTATATGGCGAGCCGAAAGGCGTCTCGTGTGGATTGGTGGTAGGGGAGAGAAAGCGGAGACCCTCGGACCGACCCCGGGCTGCTCTCGCTGAAAATTGGGGTGGAAATAGAAATGCAACCAACCTCCTTGAGGCTGTGGATTGGTGGGAGACCCTCTGACCACTACCCCCGGGGGGCTCTCTCTCAAAACTGGGGTGAAAATGGAAGTCCAAACTTCTTGAGGATTTGTCCTTGAGCTGTGGAATAGAAGTTCTTGAGGCTTTGGACTGGTGGTAGGGGAAAGGGTGAGAGACCCTCGGACCTCCCACCCGGGGTGCTATCCTTCAAAATTGGAGTAGAAATAGTCTTGTCCAAATTCCTTGAGGCTCTGGCAACCATTCTCCCATGAAATCGCGGACAAGACAAGAACAAGTCTATTTCAATAAAAAGAGATAATGTGCTTATCAAAATGCCTCAGCATTAGAGATTTATCACGAGAAAACCTTTAATAACTAGTGTGTCAAAATGCTCTAAAAAGTGTTCTACAAATATGAAACAAGGTGATATTCTAAAGGACATCCCATAAAGAACATCATTAGAAAAGCCCGTTAGAAAACGCGTCACATTTAGATGTCTTTGCTTATGATTTCACAACACAGTAATTGCCTATAAAAGTAAGGATTGTTAAATGGAAATTTAATTATAAATAATTTAATAGCACTATTTTTCCTAAAATATTTCTAGTTCATCTTCACGTTTATGTATGGCTATATCATGACTGACTGAACATAACGGTCAGTATGAAAATTAACAACATTAAATTCAGTTCTTATCTCGAAGCTCATTAAGAAAGATTTCGCCATTAAACTTGAATTACCTAACATTTACACTACAAAACCTGAATTTAAGCTCAAATCCGTATTTATTTTAATGCTCATTAATTTTAAATCAATAAAATTAAAATGAATATGGCCAAGATAAATACTCAGGTTATATAATATACTCAAAATAGATTTATTTAGGAATAAAAATATTTTCCTATCCACGTTATGTTTATTTTAAATGGATTTTAGCTAACGGTTTTCGATTTAAATGTATACTAGCCATCAACTCAAAAACGAGTTATATACCTCTACCTTCTGCTGCATATTTTGTTTATTAACATTTATGAGAAAAGAGTAGTTCACATTTTATTTTCCGTGATTTCTCAATATCTCCTATTTTCCCTTTCTAATAAGGGAAATTTTGGTGGAAAAAACATGTGTCCTACTATTTATGGAAATAAGTTTCCATTCAAAAATGTTGTCATGGAAATGCCTTTAATATGCTTATTGAAAGGGTAAGATAATATTCCATCATTTGATATGCATGCAAAGAAAATATTACCAGAAAAAGTTCTTTCATTTCACACTTTATCTTTAAGTATCTGATCACGGCTGATAGGGAACATAAATTTCACCATCTTGCAAACAATACAAAGTGGAGTAGATCGAACGTTTCTCATGAAAAACTTCTCTAAATAAATGTTCCATTAAATAAGAAGAAGCGATAAAATGAGAAAACACGTATAAATTCAACGAGCTTTTCCAGTAACCAAAAAAAAGGAAGCACATAAAACCTGCAGATTTACGTGTCTTTTGTGTCACATATCAGGTTTTTGAAACCTTTAGATTGGAAGTCTCCAAAATGTTTTGATGCCTACGAATGACATCCACTTTATACGAGACCTTCGGCAATAAAATGTCCAAGAACGAAAAACTTTTCAGAATGCGCTCCACTTTTATTGCCTTTAGATGCATTTTCACTTTCATTCTCGTAATTTAATTTAAAGTGCCTTTTTTAATGTGGGTTGTCCTGTAAAAGTTGTGTTTATGTCTTTTATCCTTTAGGTGACACTTCTTTCCCTTTCGTTTTCATCTTGAAAAAGTATAGAAGGATACTCTTTTTCTGGCATTTTACCGCAAAAAAATATTTACATAGTTTTTAATTTTATATACATAACTAATCTTGAAAAAGATCATCAATCGTCAAAATGAAAGTTCCAGTAATTAAAATAAGCATTTGAGATCAGTTTTTTTAGTTGATAAGTGCGCATTACAGTAAATCCTTGACGAAAGCTGGTGTTGCGTCATAAACATATCGCGCACACTGCAAAATCGTTGTTTAGCTTTCTAGGGAATAACACGTTAGATGTAGCTGAGATTAAGGAATTGTGTGTAATTTGTATAAACAGAAGAGAAACATGTTAAGTGAGACCTAAGATTAGTAACACAACAAATTTGAGTTGGACGTAGATTTATGTCAAGATCTCAATCGATTTCGAGGGCAAACAGGTATAAGTCTCTCTTTGTCAGGAGATATTTCTTAGGTATGACTAGTATTTACTTTCTTAATTATGAATAATTCTTAAATTATCTATCTATTTTCTTAGTTATGACTAGTTCTTAACTTATCTATCTATTTTCTTAATTATGACTAGTTCTTATCTATTTTCTTAATTATGACTAGTTCTTCATTTATTTATCTATTTTCTTAATTATAACTAGTTCTTAACTTATCTATCTATTTTCTTAATTATGACTAGTTTTTAACTTATCTATCTATTTTCTTAATTATTACTAGTTCTTAACTTATCTATTTTCTTAATTATGACTAGTTCTTAACTTATCTATCTATTTTCTTAATTATGACTAGTTCTTAACTTATCTATCTATTTTCTTAATTATGACTAGTTCTTAACTTATCTATTTTCTTAATTATAACTAGTTCTTCATTTATTTATCTATTTTCTTAATTATGACTAGTTCTTAAGTTATTTATCTATTTTCTTAATTATGACTTGTTCTTCACTTATTTATCTATTTTCTTAATTATGACTAGCTCTTAACTTATCTATCTATTTTCTTAATTATGACTTGTTCTTCACTTATTTATCTATTTTCTTAATTATGACTAGATCTTAACTTATCTATCTATTTTTTAATTATGACTAGATCTTAACTTATCTATCTATTTTTTAATTATGACTAGTTCTTAACTTATCTATCTATTTTCTTAATTATGACTAGTTCTTTAACTATGATAGATCTGGAAACATACTTTTCGGACAAAGGTGAACCTTGCAGTTTTACTAAGAACTTTCACCATAAGTTTTAAAGAGATATAAAATTAAAATTATAAAAAGCATGTAAAATGGGAAATTTAAATTAAATTTTTAGAGTAAAAATTTTGCAAGCATATAATGACACTTAGATAGTGATGAATAATATTTTTAAATTGATGAAATTTACAGCAAGCATATCTTTTCATTATCATTCCCTTCGTATCATTTCTTACATTCAGTCATTCCATTTATTCATTAACTCATTTTTATTTATATAATATATCAGAAAATAAATCTGTCACTCTGTTTTTACACACACAATGAAGTCATTCAGTTTTCACTGAAAATCTGATAGCACTATTATCTAAGCATTTTATTCAAATTCCGTAAGAAATGTTCATTCTCATTTAAATTCCACTAGCTATGCTTTATGTTCATTTCATAAATTTATATTCATACTATAAACTTAAAGCATCTAAATTTAAAATAAAATTGAAATTAAAGCAAGGCAATTTCTCAACAAAATTACTAATTACAACGGAGGTTAAGAGGTTAAACACTGTATCTAAGCTTATCAAAATTAAAATAAGAATAAATCAGTAGAATAAACTTGAAAAATAAAAATGCGAAAAGTTAAAAATATATGAAATATAAAAAATGAATCTCTTTTTACTGAAACTCTAATTCAGGACTCATTAGGGAAAACTGAATTAAAGTTTCATAGAAGTCGATTAATAAGTTTCGAATATATGTTTCATTCTTCTGGTACATTTGAGATCAAAAACCGAAAAAAGATTCAATTAAATTTTCATTAAAGACATTAAAATTCATTTAAATCCAAAAAATCGAATTTCAAATGTATCCAGAATTTTCCCTGCACAAATTAGAAGCGCTTGGAAAAAAGAATAAAACGTTACATTGTGCCCAATCGACTACTCAAATAATTAAGAACACTTTACATTATGCAAACTGACCATTAAAAAACAGTTTGGTGAAATAACATTATATAAGTAAGATATTGAAAACCAACTATAAATTAAAGGGCAACACAAATATGTTTTAAATCAAATTGTCATTTAAATAACACTAAAAAATTGAGAGGTCCCCGATTAGCAATCCTAAACTTTTAAAATCAAGGAAACGAAAACTCTTCAGAAGAGATTTTTATTAATAATATAAAATCAAATCTGAGCCTTAAGCAACTAAAAACTGAAAACCTATTTGAAACAAAACTGAGTAAAACGTAAACTTACTAAATTCAAAAGACGACCAACCTTTCTCCGAACTTTGTCCCCTGCAAACGAAAGTTGAATTCAACGCTCCTCGTGAGAAGCAAAAATTTTTTACGTCTTGAAAAAAGTTTGCGATAAGGTTCAAAGTGACCAATAACAGAGCAAATATTAACAAAATTTTTGTTTTTAATTTTCGACCTAGTACTTTGATTATTTTCATATCTATACTATAATATACGTTTCATTCCATAAAAACGTTTCTGCAATATATAATAATGTGAATGTATTGTGATTGTATTAATTGTCATTTATCACATTTATTTGTAATGTCACATTTGCTATAAATGTAATTGTCACATCTATTCAAGGGGATATTTAATCCCTTGAATCATGCATCTTTAGATGTATGAGATCAAACTTTCGCATTGTGTATTTTAAACGGAAAATCGTTTAAAACAAACCGTACATTTTGCCTCAACTGTACACTTTTTTCAGAAATAAGTATTCTTAGTAATGAGGGTTTCCCCAGCCTTCTCTAAATAACTAACTGTCTTAAATTTCGAGCTGAAAAGCGGGAAACTGAAACATGTTGATTCTTATACCTCATACTTCTTTTAAATGCAGTGCTTACAAATATAGTGGTTACTGCATGATTAAAGCCTCTTGACGGGCTCACACGAAATTTAAATTGCGACGCCATTTATACAAGATGCTTCTAATAAAATCTTAAATAATGCCGCTTAAATGTTTTATTAGCAATAGCGAATGAAAATACTAATCTAGTGGCTCTTCGCAATTCGTTTGTACCATGCACCTCTTTCACCATTGTTAGGTGTTCATCTCCCCTCCTCTCCAAAACTCGAAAAATAAATACACATTTGTTTACATTTAGGCTATTATAATGCTTTCTATAAATCAAGAAAATGTGTAGAAAATGTTGATAAATACCAAAACTTGAATAAAAGTAGTATTTATATTCATAAACTAAACTTTCTTATATTCATAAACCAAATATTTAACAGGTAAATAGAAGACTGATTGCGCGTCTTCCCTGAAACTATGAAATTCTGGTTGAGAGCTCCTGCACTAATAGAATGATAAGTAAGAGAATTACATTTCTAGTATAAAAAAATGATTAAATGCTTAAAGAGAATGTGCAAAGGGAAATTTAAATATACAATTTACATATGAGGTAGAGGTAGTATCGACGAATACAAATAAGAAATCAAAATTAGAATAAAACGCAATCCCGCTGTCACACCATGACGCCATAAAAGAGGCATACCCGCCGTACGCATCAGTTCTCAAGCAGCAATAGTTCCATGTAATCCGTGATAGCCAAAGTAGAAGGCATGAGTCGAAAACACCATTTGCACGATGAAAAGCATTGGAGGTTTGTCAAGATGTTGCAAGCTGGTGAAAGACAGTCCGCTCTTGTAAGAGAGCTAAGTATGCATCGTAGCATCATCAAAAAGCTGTGGAATCGTTATCAAAGTTGTCAAAACCCCCATAGAAGACGTGGGTCTAGATGCCAGAGGACTGTCGCTGCCTGCAAGACGCCGTATATCACTAACAACACGACAGCTGGCTTCGCATCTCTCTGCTGTTGCAGGACGACCCACATGCAGCCAAATTTTGTGCCGTCTGTGGTGGTGGTTGTGGGCCTTAAAACCTGTTTGTGTTCTTCTGTCTCACAGGATGTCAAAGCGCGGTTGCGTTGGGCACGTGAACATCGCAGTTAAACACCGAAGCAGTGGGGCCAAGTACGCTTCAGCAATAAATCTTGATTTAACATCAAGAACGATTCCTGGAGGGCAATGATATGGCGAGGGGCAGGGGCGGGATATCGGCATAAACATCATTAAAAGAGGTCATTATTGCCAAGTAGGAGGCTTACTTGTATGGCCTGGGATAACAACGAATATCCCACCGACCTGTACGTGATTCCTTGTGGTTCCGCCCGAGTCATCCGATATCGCGAATAAATTCTGCGCCTTTGTTATGCATCCTTTTATCACTGCATTCGGTGAAGCGATATTTATGGACAATAAGGCCCGCGCGTATAAAACTCGAGTGAGGCGGAATTATTTGGACAGTGAAAACCATTGCTCATCTGCCGTGGCATGTTAGATAACCGGAGTTAAATCCCATAAAGTATGTCGGGACGACGGTAGCACGGTGGCGCCCTCTAACATGCATACTACAGGCATAGGCGCTACTTCAACAACAAGCGATCAAATATTGCATCACCAAGCGATCAATACTATTGCAACAACAAGCGATCAACACTATTGCAATAACAAGCGATCAACACTATTGCCAGATCGCCTCGCCATTATCAAGCATGCGTTTCAGCATTTCAGGTATAGGATATCATACTCCTTATTAACGTGATGTTCCCATTGCATATTTCCGAGCCATTTGGTTTTTTGCTATGTGATGATCGTAATACACGTGTTTTTTGTATGTCTTTACTTTGTTGTTTGCTGTGTAGTCTAATAATGCCACACTAACTTCTTGGATCAATTTCACGCATATCCATGAAATAGTTTTTGTTTTGTTCCGTGTTTTGCCTTTGTTGCTTATTTTTTTGAGCAAATGTGTATATTGTAATACTAGCACTGATGAAATAAGTATACCTGATAAAAAAATTAAAATGACTACACTAATATTTTGTCTTAGTAAAAATTTATTCGTATTCTGAATTGGGAATAATTTGTTCTTTAGCTGGTATTATGTGATAGTACGCATTAGCACGTCTGATTACGTTCTGAAGAAAATAAGGGAATACATACATACGGAAGAAACAACCGCTCTGCTTGCTGTCTGCAGGGGCGCTGATAGATTTTTTGGGGGCATCGCAGCGCCCTGTAGTGAGATGAATGTTAGTAGATAGGATGGGACGGATCATTACTGTTAAGCTACCTTAGTCATATTCTTTGAAGCAAAAGCATCACAGTTAGAATTGTTCCCATTGTTCAGAAAAACTCGGGTGTGATTTCGCCTTGAGTATTTTCGCCTTGGTATTTCATTCTATACAGCTAGGAGATAAAAGAGGACAATAATCTCCTTTTTTGATGTTACGTAAATGAAATTAACAAAAATTCGTTTAGCCTACACATGTTTCTTGTACAGATTTCAATGCATCAAGTATCAGTTAACAAGCATAAAAATAACATTTTTGATGAATTAGATCGAGGATATCATATTTGAAAGATTTATTTTAATATAATGATAAATATTCTCGACAGTTAAGGACATTTTTTAATTTATAAAGCAAAGCATGAGATAAACAGATAAAAGCAAGAAAGTAAGCGATAAATAATGTATCAATTCCAAGATGCTAAGAAAAAATGTATAATAATATGATGAGATTCCCAGTGGACGTGATTGCTATTAGACATGTTGCAAACTGACTCGTACTATCACCGGATATGATCGAATTTAGAAATATAATCTGTGCTATATTGTAGTCGCGCTAATGAATATATAAGCAAAGTGCAATATTATAAATCTCAAACTCAGAAACAATAACGAAAGGGAACGAATAATGAATAATTAGTATTATCTTACTAACGAAATATTTAATGGTGATTACACTGATTTTCATGGAGATTCGTTGTCATTGTTAACTCAACAGATTCAGGGTAAATATTTCTTTCAGAGCTGTAATTGCGCAATTTAAATAATTCAGCTGCGGGCATATTTCCGACAAACAGGCAACGATGTTTTGCCAATTCCGTGAAAATGTGTAGTAATTTGTGGCAACGGACTATGTCATTTGCAATAATTATGCTTAATATTATTAGAAAATGTAATGCTAAATTTTATGGTAGCGCATTTTGGAATAAAAAAATACTAAATAATGTACAATTTATACATTATTTATTATTTCTTCCGGGGAATATCCTGCTTTGCTTTCACAGAAAACTCTTTTTATATATCACACTATAATATGTTATCGATGAAACTAAATAACGTCATACAGTTATTAGATTGGCAAGAAAGTAATTTCGGGTTACACAAAAAGATAGCGTTGTGTTCATTTCCTTATTCTTTTGTCAATCTTATGATTTCTTTTATTTTGATATTTGGTAGATGGCACTTTTAGATTGCTATAGGATTCCGTGTGTTTTTGTGTACAACTGTCAGTTTACGATCAATTTTAATATCGGATGCAAAAATAAACACTTCGATGCATTTTTCTTTCCGATTTTCATAAAGGCAAGATGGCGGCTGAGGCTCACAAAGAGTTATCTGAAGTTTATACTTTTGATTGCTTAACCCTCTCTAGACGGCGCGCCTTTGTTTACGACGTTCCCTCGGGACAGATGGGAGTCGAAAGAAATCGTCCCGCCGGCCGAGCGTTTTACTTCCTCTAAGCCCAACTTTAGAAAAAGAAATCACAAAAAAAGTTTACGTCCTAACATCATAATTTTTGGTTCTATTTTAGATAATTACTTAAGTTATCATATATGTTGAAATTAGCTTGTAATGATATTTTCCCGTTACTTTACATGAAAATATTATAAAAAAAATTGCTTACTTTGGGAAATAATTTTCGGAAGGGCTATTGAAATTATTCCGAAGTTTTAATTGATAAAATACTTTAATAAACGCTTAAATTTATAAGGAAAAGAAAGACTGTTTACAAGAAGAAGTAACTAGATCTTTCAAGTAAATTGGAAGGCAGACACTGAGCTCAATCTTTGATAAAATATCCATACGCGAATCAGTAAAAATATCGCTCTCTGACTCTAGAAAATTACTCATCACTGCCAATCATATCACTAATTGGCTCATTTACCATGCGAGTATATATCGTCTGATAAATAACGCTTGCGGACTATAATAAACTGCAATGCAAAGCGTAATAGAACTCTTTGGCGTGCCGGCCGGGAAATGAGTGCGTTTCGTGCTGGCACATTCTGAGTAAAAGTGTTAAAAGAACGCATCTGTCAGAATTGGTTTAAAACATTTCGTTCTGAAAATTGTTACTTGAAGATGTCCATTGTTTACGCCGCCTTCTGAAGTTGCTGATTACAAAATTAAAGCCATAATTAAATCGAATCGTCATATAATTGTGCTAGAGACTGCAAAAGGTTAAATATATCACACACAATAATTATTAAAAATCACATGTGGAAAAGTGGAAACGAAAGTGGAGAAGCAATCAAAAAGAAAGCCAGACTTGGCAAATCGCAAAGGAATAATGTTCCACCACGACAATGCGAGGCCTCACAGATCTTCAGCAGCACGTACGAAGTTATTGAAAAGTGAAGTAGCATCCGCCATATAGTTCCCCTTTGCTCTATCGGATTATCATTTATTTCGATGTTAAAAAAATTCTTACAGTGCAATAATTTTAGTTATAACGAATAACTCAAATAATACTTGATTGGGTTTCTCTCTGATAAACATCAGAAGTTCTACAAGCGCGGAATCATGAAGTTACCAGAAAGATGGAAAAAGGTGATCGAACAGAATGGAAGATATTTTTATATAGAAAAAAGTGAATTTTATTTCACTCTGAAAAACTGATATCCCTTTCCAGCCAACCTGACATTAACAAATCGTCATTATTACACTGTTTGAAGGTGTTTCAAGGTTAGTAGTGTTTCGCATATCCAATTTAAGCTGTTTGAAAATAAGGTTTCGTTGACATAATTAGCACATTATTTTACCAAAATTGTGTGATTTAAATTATTATTTATTTCAGTGATAGTGAGATCATGGAGAAATACATTCACCCTTATAATCCGAATTAGTAAATAATTATGAAGTAACGAAAGATGTAAAACAAAATTCAGAGCTTGTTTGAATATATTTCTAAAATCCATTCTCAGAAATATACACAGAAGTTACAATGTTACATCAAATTTGGTTTACTACAAAAATCTCTTTGAAAAGATATTATCATGTCTTCAATTTTATGCTCGAGAAAACGTGATCTTTTAACTATAATTTTAGAATTAAAAACGCTATGAAATCCATGTCTCGTTCTTATCGCTTCTAGCTAAACCACATTGGTTTTGCAATGAACGAAATATGTATAATAAATATCAAAGCTATTATTGAGAGAGAAACCTTTTCTTTTTTTACGGTGGGCACTGGTCATTTTTAGGCTTTGGCCACTACTAAGGCCAGCTGCGGTGGTCATTTTATTATGAAGATGCGTAATAGGCGGCCACTGTTACCTCCTATGAAAGAAAGAAATTTACAAACCTGGTTTCTCCGGGATTTGAAACCGGGTCTTTTGGTACTGTAGTCAGAGTCATTAACCACTTTCCCTTCTGGGTGGCGAGAAAGGTCAGCTTTTAAATCTTAAATGACTTTTCATAAGGCCTTTTAGCTGAACGTCTTGAAGGTTAAAGTTAGTCTGCTGACGATTCTAAAGAACAAATTTTAATTTATTAAGATTATTTTGATATTAAATAAACTTTTTTTTCGGTTTGTGTGAAATTGATTAATTGGAGTTTTTAAATTACTTAAATTTCCCCAATTACAATTAAATCAGTTCTAAGATTTTTAAATTTTAAATTAGCACTAGATTGGCTAATATCACCAGAGAACTGTAAAGTTCAGCTGTTAACTCTGCATCTAATCAGCTTTATGACACTTTGCAAAAAATTACAGAAATTAGAGAATACGACATGTTTTTACAATTGTTGGAGCTTTTAATTCTTAAGAGTTTGTGTATAGGTTTTAAGTTCAATACCAAATGATAAGTCAATATTTGGATAAACAATTCTCAATAACATGAATGTGTAAAGTTTGTGACAACATGATAAACACAATATATACTGTAAAATTAGTGTTCAAATCAATCGTAAATAGTGACCAAGAGCTCCAACAGAATAATTAAATTTATTGCGTTGTGAAATATGTAGACAGGTCCAGTGTTCTAAATTAAAGTGAAAACATTACAAGAAAGTTAAAATTAAATATGGAATTTATTAAGATAATACTGAATTAATACAGAATTTTACATTGGTGGCGGTGGAGTGGAAAATATAAAAGGAAGCTCATACCGATCCAAACAGGGAATTTAACATTGTAGATGCCGACATCCGACAACAACTTCGGCCAACGTCACAGAGCTACTTCAATTTGACGTTCCAAACAGTGAAGTTAACATAGAGAATACATTGTAGATATGGTTTCTTGCTTTCTATAAGGAGAGAAAAAAAAGGAAGTGATTAGTTGAGGATAAGTTTGGACATTTCCGTCGCCCTCCATAGTATCCTTCTCTCGTCTATTTCTTCCGACATCTTTGGTTCTCTGATAATGCTGACGCTTTCAGCTCCGTCTTCTTCCGTCCACAAAAATGGCTGCGTGTCAGTCTTCCGTCAGTCCCCGCGTCGCCAGCTCCCAAGCCTTTTTACTCAAAACGCCAAGACCGCTCGATTGGCGATTGTAGATGGTAGGAAAACCGCCAACAGCCCGGCAACCCCAGGGGAAGAACACGCAGGACGGTGCAGCCCAAGGTGGAATGAGCTCCAGAAGTTGGCGAACCTCGCTGATAGCACGAGGTCAGTCACCTTTAGCCTCGACGAAGGGTCCCACTTCAACATAGGAAAAGCCTGCGAGTAAGCAAAACACCCCGTCCCCCCCAAGTTTGCGGCAGGGTTAGTAGTGTTGGATCTAGCCTCTCTCGCAGGGTGCAACTTTACTCACGTTGACAGATGTTTCACAGACTATCGTCTAGCGGGCGAAGAAATCGAAAACAAGTCAATAAATCTATTTGGAAGGGCAACGGAATACTTTTGAAAGGATAGGTGTTAATTATTGATTTTACAACAAATTAACTTCAATACTGATAAGTACTTAAATAAAAATATAATAATTTCATAGATAATTTTCTTGGGTTTATTCCAACACCAAACACAACCACCATAGTAAGGAAATAAAAATTACTTCAGTTAAAATACAATAATCAAGTATGAAAATTTTTATATATTCTCCACAACACCAAAACGACCACCAAGTCAGAAAATATGGATCCCAAATTTAGCAGAAAAGGGGGCACCTTAAAAAAATTTAATTAAACTTTAAACACCAACTTGTGTAACAACTATAAAAAGATTGACCTTAAGGATCAACCTATCAAGAGATTAACATTAACAACCAAGGTTAAGAAAAATAAATTAACTAAACAGAATTTAAATAGTTAACCAACCAAAAGTAAAGAAGAAAAATTTAATTACACAAGCAACTTAAAATCAGCGTTAACCAAAATTGTCAAGAGAACAAATTAAATGACTACAATTACTTTTCAACAAGCAAAGAAACTTAAGTTCAACTACAAAAATTAAAACAAATTAAACTTTAAGTCTGAAGCAAAATAAATTAAATCATTACCTTTAAAACAATTTAAATCACAACTGAAATAAGTAATACATAACACAATTTAAAAGGGATTAGTATAACACTAGTATTCGTAAAAGGGACAAAGAGCATTCTGTGTTTGCAGCATCAACAATTTTACGATTTAACAAGCTTTATTTACTTATCCAGTTACTTTTTTTGCCAGACAGACATAATTCATAAGAATTTTATATTTTCCAGAGGTTTTTGAAATCTTTAAATCGTTTATATACATACATATCTATATAAACAATTTTAGCGGTGAAATTCATGGTTAAAAGTAACACAGATTGTTTTACTTTATTACGGGCGACGGTTGACGCTGGTAGCTGAATGGAATTATTGATTTCTTGAGAGCAGAGCGGTTAATGAATTCTTTAGTTCCTTGCGTTACATTGCATTAATTGTTATATATTTGTTACTTACGTAGCTGACTTTTATGGCATATATAGATAAAGTAACCTTATCTGTTTTGTTGAAATCTCTTTTTCTATTTATGTATTGTGACTATTTATTTTTGCATTGGGAAGAGACGAACTTGTAACACTTCTACGTCTTCTAGACATCATTGAAAAATAATTTCATCCTATATATGTAGTATACATATCTATATCTATCTCTCTCTCGCTCTCTCTCTCTCTATGTATATATACTCTATATAGAGGAAGATGTAGTATATAAAACATGTAAATTAGCTTTATAACTTAATTCAGTAATAGTCTCTTGATCCCTCATTTTTAATTCGGGTATTTCGTCTCTCTATTCTAAGAATAATAATAACATTCGTGGACTCCGCCATTTCTAGATAATCTATGTTGCATGGCTTGCCTAACGCTGAGGACGTAGCTGATTCTAAATTTGAACTCACTTTCGAGAACCTGTCCCTTATTGAGGCGGAACAAGGAACGCCCTATAGTTATCTTTTCGTAAATTAGTACTTCTAAATTTTAGGATTGCTTATATTATATATATACATATAATGAAAAGGGAAAACTACTGTAATTATAAAACTAAAATTTAATATGAACACCACATGACTTCCTTGTACGACCTATTAAATTATGTATATTTTTTGCTGCCTTTCATTTAAATTTATTTCCGCGAATTTCCTTAGAGATATATTTCTCATTGAATCCATTCAGTTCTCACTTCGCGGTAAGAAAAAAAAAACAAACAAAAACTCAAAACATTTTCATTAAAAATTGTAAAACACAGAAAAACCTAAAGCACCAAACAGATTTAAAAAATAATTTTTAAAAATAAAATTAGAGTTTAAATTAATTAAAATTAGGCTGAAAGACAGGTTTTTCGGTGCACAAAATGTTTGAGTTTAGTCTGCAAAAATACAATGAAGTTGGTACGGAAATTGACATAAATCATTATGCTACTATGTTTCAAATGTTAACAAATGGCGAATGTAAACAAATGGTGCAATTTAAGCAACTTTTAAACTTTTTAAATTGCTGATGATTCTATGACCATTGCATGCAGATTAACTAAAGGCGTAAAAACCTAAACCAGAACATAAGAACAATATCATTCAATTTTAAAGCAAAAAATGTGCAATTTAAGAACACGTAAGAATAAGAAAACTTAGCTCACGGAGCCAGGTAACGGAGTAAGTATATATGCATTATATATATAATATGTATATGTACATTATATATAATATTTGCATTATATGTATATACTCTCTGATACATTATATATACTTTTGGCGCGGCCGATTGCAACCAAAAAAGAGAGGTGTACATCTACATATTATAGCAGTCCGATAGACAAAATTTCAGCGCTCTAAGGCTATTGGTTTTTGAATTATGCGAGATATATACGTACGTACAAACATCATAAAAAATATTTTTTGAATCCATTTTAAATCGATTTCGCAATCCGTTTTAGGAAAGGGTTTCCTTTATTCTGTCCTATGTACAGAAATAACTCAAAAACATCGTTCAAATGGAATGGAGAGAGGTCAAAATGGACATTTTCGTTGAAATACGATGCTCGAAGTTTTTCACGATTACAATACTTCCTTTACTTTGCACAAAAAAGTAAAAGAAAAACTATATATATACTCAAAATCATACAATATGTATGTATATATATATATATATATATATATGTAATATATAATTCGAAACCTTTGCTCGTTCGATCTTATATGCACTATCTCTATTTGTGTATCAATAAGTATAGGTATATTGTCTATTTATCTATATATATGTACCTAACTAGAAATAGATAAATTTAAAGGGTAGGCAAAACATAAAAAAGAAAGACTATATGTACGAAAAATCATACAACATGTATATATATATATGTGTGTGTGTGCGTAATTCACTATTACGATTCCCATTTTAAAATCTTTTAGATTAACTTTTCTTTCTTTAAATAACTAATATATTTTAATTTCTATATTCATTATTTACTTCAATGAATAATTCACTTTGTCTGAGCGATTGTGTAGTGAAAAATGTTCACAGTTTTAAAAATAAAATTTATATTCTTTGTTCGTGCTTGGAAATATACATAACAAACAAAAATATTGCATTTTGTGGAATGATCACCAGCATAATTTCCAGTTTTTTATGTATAAACTGTAATGCGGTCTGTTACATTGAAAGTAATGAACTCAACAATATTACGAAAGATTGATTTTGAAATGCATCTTATCATCCTGTATTGCTTATTTCAATGTTCTTCAGTTGTGTGGAATACTCTTCACATGAAATATATGACTTACTTGATAATCTATGCGTTTTATGCACATTTACTTTTTGCTGAGTTCTAAAGGAATTTTGTGTTAGCATAAAAAATGTATCAAAATTCTTCGGAAAAATTTTATCTATGCCTACCCAAACATACAGCGTAACCTGTAGAAATTCATCTCCATGTTCTATTTCACTTTAGTGAAAATGTTGAATATTAAATTTCGTGAGAAATTTTCAAGTTGGAAATGCATTTTATTAAACGCTTAGCTTTGAGAAAGTTCCGAAATATATTTTACTCAGAAATTGAAGCCCTACATTTCTCAAATTTAATTTTAGAGCCTATACTAAGAAAATCAAAGCCATCCACAAAACAGAAACCGCCCTTTGAGAAAATAAGCGGCTTTAAACAGCTTAAAAGTTTAAGCTGAAAATAATTATCACCCTCAAAATGTGAATGAAGTCAGTTGTAGAATTAAATATGTTTGTACGTTTAAAGGCGAAAAATACAAGCAGTACATGACAACTTGTTTAATTTCATTTGCAGCGTCCTGTTTTTCTCATAATCGCAGACGTGCGGGATAAAAATTATGAATGTCTCTTTCAGAAATAAATTTGCGGCAGTTTACACGCATGTGACAAATATGGTTTTAATAGAATCCGTACAACCTTTATTCTTTATTTTCAGTATTCCCAAACACGTCTTGCACAAAAAATTGAAAACAAAGCCATAAAGGCAAATTGCCTGTATCGCCTGTGCATTCAGACATCGGCAGGTCTCCTGAATGCCTGCTTCCAATATTACACTTTTTCCCATCACGTTAGTTCATGGCTCATTTGTTTCGAGATTTGTTAAATAACGTATCAATCATTTTTTTGAAGCGACTAAAGTAGCTCTTTTATTTGAATGTATCACCCTTTGTTTAGCGTCAACGTTTAGCCATTGATGCTCACAACTGCAAACCTGGCCTAAGGGGAAACTGCTTTCAGTGGATGAAACGCACAAAGATCCCCAAGATAGAAGTAATCGCTTCACTTAAATAGGTTATTTGTTAACGTTGTAGCATTCAACCTGGCGGTGGGAAAGGAATTACATTCCAACATAAATTCATACACATAGGTGTTTCAGATGTTTGAGAGGAACAGAATGGAATGCGAAGGAATTAGATATAATGCTAAATGGACATTTAAATAAAGGTTCTTAATACTCAGAATGTAAAACTTGACTGGTGCTGCTTGAACAGATTGATAAGAAAGATACGTAATTTTAAATTCTTCAGCTAGGATTGGCAACTGTACGTTACGAAATAAAACGTTTTAAGCATAAACGCTCATTGGAATAGTCTAAGACTACTTGTGGCCATATTTCTGATGTTAAACATGACAAGCTTGCACGTACACACACTGGCCAACGAATTAGAAGCCCAAGATCAATATTTTATTGGATCATATTTAGCACGGATAACTGCTCTGATTCATTTGGGCATCTACATGCTTCTGGAATGCATTTACGTCCAGAGAATACTATGCATTGGCTATGGAGCTTTTTAGATCTTGTAAATTAGATGGAGAAAGCGTGATGTCGGATGCGTCTTTCCACCATATTCCACACGTCCGATCCCCCGCATCCACACATAAGATCCGGTTGGTGGCCAGCGAAGGTGTTGGAAGTCAGACTGATGCTCAGCGAACACATTTTGAACACTTCTGGCCAGATGAATAGTTGCATTATCGTCCATGAAGTATCCGTCGCCATCAGGATAAAACTGCAACATTGCAGGCTGCACTTGATCTGCCAGTATATCTAGGTATCTCATCATATCTATGTATCTGCCAGTATATCTAGGTATCACCAGACCCTTACACGGAGCGAGTAAGGCAAGATGGATTCATGGCTTCATGGGGTTCTTGTCAAATTTGACGTCTTCTCTCAATGCAAAATAAGATATAGCATGATTCATCCGACCGTATTACCCGATTCCAATCCTCAGAAGTCCAGTGTCCTCTTTCCTGACAACACTACAAACAAATTCTTGCATGTGGTTTTCTCACACGCACCCGACTATGCATTCCTATTCTCTACAATTCTTTGTGCATGGTTCGAGCTGAAATCTGTTGGAAAATGCCTTAGTTGACGATATGTGTCAGATGAAAAACAGTAGATTCTGTTATACCGTACAATTCTTTAGGGACGACGATGATTACTCTTAGAAAACTGGACTCGAACCGCAGTTACGTCTTCTAGAGCACGACTGTGGGTTCTGATTCCAACTTTTGAAAATCTTTGATACGGCTGCTTTTGAAAACCAAGTGAGATTTGCTGTCTTCGAAATTAAGGCCCCTGCTAAACGGGCACCAAAAATAAGCCCTTTTTCAAATAGGATCTGTCCCACTTTACTTCTAATTGTGAAAAACTCTCTTAGACCTTACTTATATTAGCATTCTAACTATGTGTAATCCACATCATAAAACATTTGCATACTTCATTCCTAACACACATTTAAATGAAAATCTCAAAGTTTTCTAATTCATTGGCCAGTGTATGCATATGGAGTTAAAACGCTTAGCTTTGTTTTAGTATTTCAATGTTACAGTTATATGATTTTCCATTCTATTCTCTGCAACTAAAGATATCAGCAATACGAAGCCGTGCGCAGAATTATTTGCGTACAGCCTTGCGGAAAAAGTAACAGATTTTCTCAAAAACAGCAGTTCTTGCACCTAAACAATGTACATCTAGATAGTGATCCTGTGGCACTGGTAGCACTAGCTGAACACTACAACCTTTTGATGGTCATTAACGAGCTAAGCTCCTATTCCAGATACACACCACAGTGGGCGCAAACACACTGCAAAACTCGCTGCAAACTCAACTTGCACAGCAAATTTATGAATGACAGATATCGCACATATATAGGAAGACAGAATTGGTTAATCTTGCAACTACCGAAGGTTCCAAGTCACATACAAGTCTCTATAGCCCAGACAAGGCTAGAAATGATTTCTGAGCATTGGAGTATTGTCAGCGCTGAATTTATTATTACGTGGAAAGAAGTTTTTTTCAGGTGAAGAAATAGGAAAACGACTCAACCGTAGTGTTAAAAGTGTTGTTACAAAATAATTTGCAACATGTTTTTGAACCTTTATTTAAGCTACTGTATAAAGTATTATTCACCGTGAAGGATTCTACTTTTGAGAAAGGAAAAAAATGTAAAATCCCCTGAGATATCTGGTAGGGAATAAATGAATCAGTCTTAAAAGTTTCAATCAGCGTAATTAATAACGTGTTTTAAAACTTCTCTGAAAGAATTATCTTTGTCATTTGCTAAAACTGCTATGTTTAACTTCTGTAATAATAAATAAATTAATTACAGATTTTGGAAATAACTTCAGTGAAAGCAGAAGAGAAACTCACCAAGTGAAACATAAAATTAGCTGCACAACAACCTCGAATTTTAAAATTAAATTAAAAAATTTTAGAATTTTAAAATTCTATTAACTTAGTTTATGAATTTTATTAATATCTCGTTTATAATATTTATCTGATAGATGGCGCTTCCTGTTTGACCTCGAAATCAATTGAGATCTTGACTTAGCTTCGAATCGTAATTTTTTCATTCTCGTTTTCGTTCCGATTCAACTGAAAACAAAAATAAAAAATAAAATAAATATCGGCTTAGTACCGGTTTTCGTTCCGCCAAAAATAACGGTTTCCTGTTTTCGGTTCAGTTCCGAATGAATAATTTTTATTTTATGTATATTCTTATTTATACTAAAAATATAATTGTATCGTAAACAAAAAATGTAATTCTATCGTAAACAAAAAATGTAATTCTATCAAAAGTTAGAAGATCTTATTCTTTTTCTTAATTGGTACACTCTGTGAATTGATACAATTAACCAGCATGTACGATAGGAGCGATGAGCAGAGAACGGCAAGCATTGGCATTGTTATCCATTATGAAAATCGCATCTGACTACTAAGTTCTTGATTATTGCCCATGATGTGTGCCCTCTTCGCTTTACGCTTGCCGCCTCACATCGTGCTCTTGGCCTTGAAATAATTATGTAAAAGGTATGTTTATTTATTTATTTAGTATATGAAAATTGTATCTAATTATTAATATATCTTCTAACGTGGTTTCACTGAGATTACTTCTGTTGTCTCGAAGAATAAATTCCAAACCTGAAAAAGCCTTTTCAACGCTAACTTATGTAGCTGGAGCTGACAACACCACCATTGCCATCTTAGACAAATGCGGATAGGTAATTTTATTCTCTTCCCAAATATCTAAAATTTTGTTTTATATCAAGCATTCGTACATTGTCGAAATTATTTAAAATGAATTCAATGTCAGTCTCCATAGAAATATGGGATTTATGTGCTTTTATTTCCAATTCTTTACTTTTTAATCAACGCCGAACGCAAGGTTGTTGTTCACTGACTTTAGTGATTTAATCCCAGTTTTTATGTCACATAATATGTGTCACTTCCGTATTCAGTGTTCATTCTAATCCACTACAATTCTAAGAACACGCTTGCTAAAGTTTCATAAACTATAGTTTTTTTGAAAATAAAAATATTATAAACTTTAGTTTTATGAAACTAAAACTAAAGTTTATGAAACTATTTTGTGACGAAACTTTAGTGTATTGTCACTGAAAATTTGCAGCGGTACGTAGGAAATAATGGTAACTGGGCGTGACAAAGTTACTTATGTATTCGTATATATGCTTTCTTATTGACTGATCTAAAATATTTAATATAAGAAAGCTTAATTTAATTTAGAGAAATAATAAACTAAACATCTGCTAAAAATGATGCAAATAACTATTCACACTTGTAGTGTAATTAACAGTAAATATAGATTGTTTAACTGCTAAATTTCTTTCCAGTCTTCTTCACTATATTCAAAGTAACCATCGCGAAGGTTATTCGTGTTGTAACATATTTTTATGAGATTTTTTGGTTATTAATTATTACGAGTTATACGAGTCAGTGTAAGAATTACTGCAAGTCATTGTATGAGTCAGTGTAAGAACTATTATGAGCCATTGTACGAGTCGAATACTTAAGAAATCACTGCATGCTAGATGTGCATACCAAGTTCTATACGTTCAAGCTCTATACGTGCAAACCAAGTTCCATTGTTCTTACTCGTGTACTAGTTTTTAATAAAATTAAATTATATTGTAAGGAATATTAAATAGGAATTTTAGTCATGATATGAATATAAACCTGATTTGATTTCTTAAGACTGAAGTTTAACTAAAATATCTTGAGAATTGTAATTTTAAATAGAATTGTCTTCTAAAAATAGCCTGTTTAAATTAGGCATTTTTTTTAAAAACACAGTAAGAGTTTTTTGATATTCTTTATTATTTTTCACATCATAAGTAATATTATACTTTCTAGAATTTAGTAAATAAATTAATAATATTAATAATTTTAATAATGAAACAAAATAATTGTTGGTAATTTTGCAGTGCATTATTTATGGAACAGCAGAGTTAAACTGAATTCTTAGATTTATCGTTTTCATCATCAAATTTACGATTTCGTTCCTTCCTTGCTCTTTCTTAAATGGCTTTAGTCATATTTGACATGACTATGAAACGGTTTTTCTTTAAATGTTTCCCGCGGAAGTATTACACCTCTTAATTCAATAAACCTCATGAGCTCATAATAATTCCAGTCCTTTGTTTTAATACAAAGATATTTGAAGAATACTTATTTAAGCATAACTATACTATCGGAATTAATGTATGACAAATGTACTACTGCACAGAAGCCATAAAAACATTTCTGTCCATATAAATGTTTTATTAACAATATTGCTGCCACGTATCAAAATATTACTAAGACTAGCTTATCCAGTTGTACCGAGATATTACATATTACGGTTTATAAGCTGCATTAAATATCTAGATAGTAATGAAACATGGTTTCTAAAGCGGACATTTTTGTATAATTTTTAGGTTGGTAAAATGTATCGAAGTCAATCTGAGTTAAGCATTTTATGCAGAGAATCTTTTATTAGTAGAAAATTGAATTGCGTAGAATAATTTCTTTCTTTAAACTACATAATGTGTAATATTTTGAATTATATTTATCTTAAAAATTGGAGTTAGGCAAAAAATATTATTTCAACACATGGTTTCACGGAGAAACGCAAAAATTGCCTTGATACAAAATTGAGGTCGGTTTTTATATTTATTGAATGCAAAAAGTTGGAAAAACTGGTTTCATGTTTATTACCTTAGACATTGAACATAAACTTTCATTTCCCATTACGGTGTTTCTTTGAATAAAGAAACCATACTTTTAGAAACGGCTAATGATTTTAATTAACGTTAATGGAAAATTTAATACGTTCTTTTTAAGGAATAAACGTTTTTTTATATCCAGTATTTCTTGTCTTATATGTGTAATTTTCAAATATGAGTTGTGAGGGCTATCTTATAATATTTCTCAGGTTTAGCAAAAGTTTTAGCAAATAAATACATATATTATGCTATATTATTTTTATTGCAAAATATTCTATATCTGTATAAGAACATTTTGCAGAGATATTCATAAATAAATTTACTGGCATATGTCATTTTTCAACTTCTGTTGTGGTCCAAAATAAATTAGCATTTATAGCGTCCATTCTGGAGCAGGAAACATGGAAACTTAGTAATGCCTTTGCCGGGATTCGAATTCCGAACCATCCAATTTCTAGCCGAACGCGCTTTAAATTACATCATGAAAGTAAGGGGTAAGGAAGGAGAAAATACTACGTAGTTTGATCAATTTTTAAAAGCGACTACATAATACAAGTTGAGCGTTTTGGTCACTCAAGATTTAATAAATATTCTTAGAGGAAAGAAAGTCCAGAGTTAATATCTCTCTTGTGCCTAATAAGGCAATTTCTAATGCTATAGTTACGAAATTTCGCTGGTCGTTAGTTACCACGATTTATGTTGGATTAAAAATGGTAGATTTTCAGAATACTTTCTAGAATAAAATAAATTTATTTCTTCAACTGTGCTTTTGTTAGCACATATTTTATAACAAATTTTGAAAAACACGTGAATTCAAAACTCGCGTAATCATTAAAATTGGCAAATGCATGCAAATTTCATAAACTCTTTGAGTTAATTATTTCACAAATACTTAATTCAAAAAATGTTCAATTTAAATTTCACGGGAAAGAATCATATTGCATAAATTGCTGAATGCAAAAACATCGACGTTATGTACATGTATAGCTTCGCCAATTTCGGCGCGGCAGTATTGCCTTTGCTTTTATAATCATCGCCTAAGGGCAGAAATTAACAAAAGTACCGGTAAAAGTTGTTTTTGCAACTATAAGCCGTAAGATCAAAGAACCGATTACGATTACGATTACATCGACGTTAGCTCACGTAAATATTTTTCACTAAAAGTGCTTTGAGCGACTAAACATTTTCGCCGTTTTCAGCCCCAACAAGCTTATAGAGGCGTTAGTCCTCAATAACTGAAAGCATGTTTACTGAAATAAAACAATAAATACTGATTTTCTTGTATCTGGTTCATAATTCTTCTTGTATGGATGTTTCCATTTCAGGATTTCTAGACCCCCAAATGTCTACAAGTAATATTAAAGGTGTATTAAGTATGGCCTTTATGAATGGATTAAACATTTTTTGAATTCAGCATCTCTCTTCTTAAATGAGTTCGAGTATCTGACTAGAGGTTTTGGAAAATTCGGAAAATTCTCAAACGTCTGAACGTGATATTTTCTAAGGCGGATAATTATCCCGTGTCTTGGGATAAGGAATTAAGCAAATACGCTAGCTTAAGCAGTAAAACTATTTTTTCAACTTTCTCAGTATATATATATATATATATATAGTGCACATCTACATATTATAGCAGTCCTATATACAAAATTTCAACGTTCTGAGGTTATTCGTTTTTGAGTTATGGGAGATACATACGTACATACATACGTACATGCGTACGTACGTACGTACAGGTGTACGTTCATGGTGTCTGTACGTACACGTACGTACACCATGACAAAAACTCTTCTGAATCCATTTTAAATCAATTTTATAATTCGTTTGGGGAAATAGGGTCCTTTATTCTGTCCTTACGTACAGATGTCACACAAAAACATCGTTAAATTGCATTCGATAGCGGTCAAAATGGATATTTTCGTTGAAATATTGTACTCGGAAATTTTCGTGATTACAATACTTCCTTTACTTTGTACGAGGAAGTAAAAAGATTTAAGGAAGAGAATAAAGTTGCTGATAAAAAAATGTTTGTCTTAATTGTATTTCATATTATTGCCATACTTCATTACATTAGGTATGAAAAACTATCATTTGTGCTTCTTATTTTTATTTGTAGTTTGTCTTCCCCCTGAATAAACGTGAAGGTTTCATTTTTAACTCCTACTTTTGTGAAAATTTCATTTTTAATGCAAAAAATATGTATTCCTGGACATCATGTATAACTATATACTTAAGTTTCGAATAAACGCAATACACTTCTGTTGCACTTATAAAGACAACATTAGTATGCTACAAAGGTTTTTGCATAACAAAATATTTCGAGAACAATTTCTGTTGCGTTTAAGTCTCCAGTTATTGAGCATAATGATTTTGCTTTTTAAATCTACAAATTAAATACCTTATGTAACAGTTTTAAATGAAATATAGATCCAGAATATTTACTTTGCGCCTTACAATTTCAGTGAACTATTCTTGTACTAATATCTTTTGTTTTAATTGCTGTTAATTATGCTTCATCAACTAAGGCTCCAAAACTTTTCCATCACGTCCTGTGTAAATTATTTCCCCGTGAGTAACGGGAAGAGAATTTCATAACCATTATTCTTATTTAATTATGGGACTAATACAGTGAAATCAAAATTTTATCACACTTGCAAACAAAATTATCTAACTGAAACTTGTTCACAGTAACAAAAACAATTCTTATTCATCTTACACGTTCTGTAATTAAATGGAAGTAAGGAATACGCTAAGAACATAAGCTATTTCTTGTTCCACTGCTTCACTGAAATGCTACATATAAGACTGAATGCAAGGCAGAATTCCTAGCATCTTAAATGAAATTTCAGTCTATTATAATTACTAAAGATAGACGTGACTGTATGAAACATGCCAGTGTAAAACATATGAAATTTCTTTAAAGTAAAACTAACCAGATGCATACTATAAATATTGTATTAAAGAAAACTTACACATTAGTAAGGCTACCTTTCCGTAAAAAGGAACATAAAGCTTAACTAATTATTAAGGATTTTCTAATTTGGCAATTTTAACATTTACGTACTTCGATAAATACAGTTTATTTCGGTTATTGCTATCTATATGCTTCAGTTTCTCAAGCAAGAAACTGAAGCGGAAGATCCAGGTAGCTCTGCTAAATAATCAAATTCAAATTATTTATTTATTTGGGAGTAGCTTAAAGTACAGTTCTAAAGCGACTGAAATGGCCTTCTCTATACCTTGCTTTGAGTTTAATTAATTATATAACCATTCTCATTAATAAGCATTGTAATCAAGCCCAGATCATCAATATTTAGAATCACAGAAATGAGTGACCCTTCTTTATATTTTCAGTTTACTAACTGAATTGTATTTGTAACATTTGTATACTTATGTTTTAAATCCGTTGATAGAAATTTTATTCCGTTTACGATTTTTATAATCAGTAGTTCTCTAAGTTAATATCTGTAGCTCTATAATAATTCAAAATGTGTTCTGTATTAACCCATTAAAAGATATAAACCAATTTACTCAACTTCAACAACGGTATGGATAAGAATCACTAGCGTACACTCAGCATTTCCTGTTTTACCTAACCTCCAAAACACAAACACAATTGAATTAGTGAACGAAATAATAATGTATGGAAACTGTTCACAGCACGTAATTCTGCGCAACGTAATTATCTACTCAATATTTTCTTGTAAGAAATATGGGAATACTAGTTGATTATCGCCGCAACCAATGTCTCAACCACCTGTTCTCTGCCTCAGTCTTCAACATCCCTTCGTGTGTGTATTGTACATGGGGTAAGTATGACTTACGTAGCATTCGGGTATATTCAACCCCTCATCTTTTACTAGAAACACTGAGAAATGAAATGGTATCGAATCTTGTTAACAAGATTCTAATTCAGAAAGCTCCTAACATACTGATGTTATAACTTCGCGTTCCATCTTGACATCTAATAAAATAAATTGCGACGCATTTAAGCTGAAATAAGCCATACTTTCAGATTTTATGTCAACTGCGTATTAGTTAAATTAATGTTACAGACATCTGAAGATCTTTATAAGGTTTTTACAAGTGTGTTGTTATCGTTATTCGATATAATGTGTATATATTATGAAATTGTTATAACTCTTCATTTTCTAATGACTATGTAGCCAGACTCAAGTTTTCTCAGACGATTTTTCTCCTTTGATTCTGAAAACTGAAATTATAATTAAAGTTATAAGGTATTTCTTCCGCCTTATTGGCATGCCTTCGTGGTGTAGTGGTCAGCACGCTCGGCGCGTATTCGAGAGGTCCGTGGTTCCAATCCCGGCGACGGCATCGCTCATTTTTCATCTGTCCTGCTTTTTGAAAATACCTAATGTCTCTACAAAGTAAAGAACTGTATGGTTTTTCTATTGGAATAAGTCTCCAGTTTAGTTGAAGATTTTAAAAACGTTTAGAATCAGAAAGTTGACATTTAACTACACTCGAAAATGTTCAGTAACTGGTAAAACACTTTTTCTTGCTCTCTTCAATTTTTTTAAACGTTAAAGAAATGAGACTTTTATTTCCCTTATGTTTGGTATAAGACTAAATGAATTTGAAGCTAGACTCATAGTTATTCAGAACTTCGCGAACAGCAGCGAAGTTCAAGTTTGGAATCGTACTAACATCTACATAATTTCTATTTCTCCGTTACAACTTTTATAGGTAGCTAATTTGCATACTTGTGATGTGAATGAGTATTTTATATGTGGAGTATAAATGAAAAGGAATAATAAAAATATTAATTGTTTATATATAGGGATTGCAATACCGTATACCGGGATACCGAATACCGGTATTTTGAGGCATTTAGTACAACTTTGTAATACCGGTATTCACAAGTTTAAATACCGTTTTTTCGGTATTTACAAGAAATTTTTAAAATTGTCTCCACTATATGTTCACGGCTCACCAATTTAGCAAAATAGTATACGTTTCTGTTTTTATATCTTCCTAACGGGCGAAATTAATTAAACTGTGAATACAGTGTTTCATCGTACAGTCTAGAGAAGTAATACAGTATGCGAATTATCCAAAGAGGCGGACCAAAATTGTTCTGTCCCGTTACTACTCAGAGCGATACTGTACACGCGCAGGATTCCTAGTCTGATATTCGTATTTGTGAAAACAAGGTTACAGTTATGAAGAAAGTGCGTAATATTTCGAAAACTTCCTATGTTTTTTTATATTGGTGAGTTTGTTATTTACATTGTATTTGCATATCATACTCTAGGGTTCAAAACATTTTTCAGATTTATTATATACTCATAATTAATAAACCCCTAGTAATGGATAAGAATAACTTTAAAGAACATAAAAAATACTTCGGTTTGGTTTCATTAATTATATGACGAAAAGAATATGGTGGCACAATGTAAAAATGTTCAAGAGTTATTAAAGTGAATGCACGAAGTACGAGCGGACTGCATACACATTTAAAAACGAAACATGATGCAATTTTGTTAAAGAATCTAATTTGGATGAAGATACAAATTGAGAAATGCCCTCGCCGAGACTCGAACCACGAACATCTGAAATATGCGCCTAGCTTCGTAGTGCTACTACACCACGAAGACACGCGAAGAAGGCGGGAGAAATACTTTACAGAAGAATTGTTATAAACTACAGTAACGGTGTTCGCACTTCTTTGAAGCACGAGTTTATACAATTAAAAGTAAATGGGAAAAATTTAGTCTTACATTTCATGAATGGACAAGTGTAAGATATAAACACTATTTAAATATAAATATTCATTCAGAAAAACATTTTGGAATATTAAGACGTGCACATGTCTCGGGAAGTATGTCAGCCAAAAAGCGTGTGGAAGTGCTTAAATCTAAATTAGGATCTAAATCTAATCATGTTATATTATTGATCTAAATCTAATAATGATAAATCTAAATCATGGGTTATGCTTGAAAGAAGATATTGGGTTCATAACGACTGATGGAGCAACGGTTATGAAAAAAGTTGGAAAGTTGATGGGTGCAAATGAACAATTGTGCTATATTCATAGAATTCAATTAAGAGTAATGGATGTATTATACCAAAAAAATAAAGAACAGAAGAACCCAAATACTGTGGATATAGAAACTTCTGATTCCGACGTTGAAGACAGTGAGAGTGATACTGACAATGAAGATAATGACAATGTAATTGTTGAAGAAGATATCGCTAGTGAGGATGAAATATTAACTCTGCTTCCTATAATTAATAAAGTTCTAAAACGTTTTAAGATATTCAAACGTTCCCCTACAAAAAATGCCTTATTACAAAAATATATACTAACTGAAAATAAAACTGAACATATGTTAATTATAGATTTTAAAACACATTGGAACAGTTTACTCCTAATGATGGAATGATTTTTGAAACTGAAAAATCCAGTCCAAAAAGCAATAATCGACTTAATCCTGCAAATGAATTTTTCCGATGGTGAATTCGACTTAATCTCTACTTCCAATAAAACTGACTATGGAGGCATTATGTAGGAGATATTCTAATTTATTAACAGCTAATGCAACAATAAATTTCATGTTGCAGTCACTGAAAGAACAGTTCAGTGAACTGAAAGAACTCCTTTAGAAGTTCACTATCTGAAGAATTATATATCACATTGAAACATCGCACAGAAGAAAGGCATACCGAAATAGAAGTGTTTTACGGTATTTACATAATTATAATGGTTTTAAAAATGAAAATGAAAAAGAAGAAAAGAGAAGAACCAAATCAAATTTGATCAAGTTTATAGTAAATTTTCTTAAACATTTTACCCACAAACTTATCCAGATTCAGAAGAATTCGGTACAGTTATCGAAGATAATGATAACACTAATGTCGATATCGATAGTGAAAAGGAATTGTCTCTTAATCAAAAATTAGAATTAACGATAACTAAAAAAAATTCAACACACCAAAATACAATACAGAAATCAGTTATATCCAAACCCATCGAACGAGAAATCGTTTTCTTTGAAGATGAAGGATATAGAGGTAAATACTTGGAAAAAGTATATCGCGCATTGCTAACAGTACCACCAATTAGCGTAGATGCTAAAAGAGTGTTTTCGACAGCTGGTAATTTTTGCACAAAATTACGCTCCAGGTTTAATGGCAGTACAATCGATGCATTATGTTCTTTAACAGCACATTTCAAAACTTTGTATTAATACCATAGATTGAATAGTGATATTTACACTTTTTTGTGATTTAAATACATAAGATGTTCCTTGTTTCTTTACGTTTTGTGATTCTTTAAATGCTGTTATAATTTATAAGTTACAAATGATTTTTTGTGATATTTACTCTCTCTAATAAAACTGGCAAATAAAACAAAGAAACACCTGTGTTTTCTTTCTTTTTATAAAATTCCGGCTACAGGTATTCTGGCATTAAGATCTAAAAAGTACCGAATACTGGTATTGAACTTTTGGTCCGAAATTGCAATCCCTAGTTACATAAACACATGAAGCTTTTTATATTGTAATTCACTGAATGTAAATTCGTGCTGTAATCTAAGAATCTAGACTAGTTCATAAAACAGTGTAAATATATTGAAAAGATAATCTAAAATGCTTCTGACATTATATATCCACTTAAATATGTTTGTCAAATTCACGATTCCATTGGACGTTCTATAAACTGAACAAAAGCCAATTCTTTCATATAAAATTTTGATTGAGATTGTCATAGAATATCATATTTCAATATATGTGAAATGCTCATATTTCAGACGACTAAATTCCTGTACTTAATTCTATTGATATTGTGTAAGATGCTGTGGTGTAAGTGAGAATAGTGCAAAAGTATTATTGGATAAATTATTATTCTTATTAATGCACGGAATAATGCCATTAATGTAAAAAACGGTTTCGAAGCAGAATTCATTTAATACGCTAATGATATTTTTATTTAATTGTTTAAGGTAATTATGGAATTTATTCCTAGAAATGAAATGGATCCCATTTTTACATTTGTTCATTTCATTTTATTTTTAACAAAATTGTCTTCAATTTGCAGATAATTTTACGTTTCATTTACGTTCATTATACGTTTCATAATACCTTACATAACTAATTTCAATCAAGTTTAAAAAATAGTCAGTAGATTGTATTCCAAAATTTAAATTATTGCCACCAGATCGAATAAATGTCTCTACCTTTATCTGCTTCAAATGAGACTTCTGCCTTACATAAGAAAAACATCACTGATTAAATTTCTCCGTCATATTTGTTTCATTTTCCTTTTAGGATTTTTACATGTACGTTTTCTAGCTTTTCCCTTGAATTAATTTACTAGTGCACGAATTCAAATGAGGATTAAGGTATTAGGCAATATTTTACTCAGGGTGGTAGTTTGGGTGTGCGCTCTTTGTAAAATAGAGGTAGCGTCGTTTTGTGTTATTTAAGAGCAGCATATATTTAGATTGTTAACTATATTTAACTTTTTTAAATCGTGGATATAAAAATTTGGCTTCTTTCTTTCACTATGAATTTAAAACCACCTCGTTTCTCAACATGGTGTAAATCCTGTGGTTTCCAAGATAGTAAATTAGCTAACTTATTTCTTGCTTCCAGTTTCATCATATCAACTTATATTTACAATGAAAGGATTTAGAATTTTATCCTGTTAAAACTGCAAGCATTAACTTCGGGTTTTCGTGTTGGAATGTAAATTAAGAGGGAATATCATTTTGATGTCTGTTATGTTCCTACCAACGCACACGTGCAGGTAGTATTTTATTTATGTGTTAGTGAGTTGCAGAGACATTAGGTTTTATTTTTCTTAAAGAAGGGAAGTGAAGAAATGTGCTATGCCTCCGCCGGGACTCGAACCACGGACCACTCGAATACGAGCCGAGCATGCTGACCACTACACCACGAAGGCGTGCTAAGAAGGTGGGAGAAATACCTTATGTATTCCCCTTTTTAAAGGGCGACTGGGGATTAGGGAACCTAATCGCCAAATCCTGGAGAACCATCATCCACCAACTTTTTTAGTTCGGGCGTCTCGCCGAAGTGCCTCTCGAATACGCGCCGAGTGTGTTGGCCATTACGCCAAGAAGGCATGCTAAGACTACGGAAGAAATACCTTATAAAGTAATTATATTGAATTCTTTTATAGCATTAAATGACTAAAATTAAGTTTAGCATTAAATGACTTTAAAACAATTGAATGAATGACTTTAAAACAATTCAGTGTCATCTTTTATGTTACGTTTTAGCATATAAACTAGCATAATATCTTTAATTATACGAAGAGCGTTTACACATTTTAGAAAGCTTTTGGGGCCGCTTCATTCATGCTCAAAATGTAAAGAGTATTTTTTGTTCAATCTGTCAGCTTTTCTTGAACTAAAAATATGCATCGTGATTTCTGCGGTAAAAAGGATTTTTATAAAATTTGCAGGCATGTTAATTTCCATTAATTTACAGAGCCCTTGGAGGGTTCGCTCTTAGAAAGAGCACTTTCAAGAGAACAAAGGCAAAACAGTCCATATTTGAAACGTCAGGTGACTTTCCAGGAATATTTTGAAAACTTACGTGTGGAACATATGTACCAGTTCTCATTTTTTCAAGGAATGAAGTGGTAAATTTTGAAATTAAACTTGTTGCTTTATTTTGATGTAGTTTCACTTTTTAAAAGGCATTGGAATAAAAACAAAAATGGAATTTCTTCTGTAAAGATCAGGCTCTAAGCGCTCTCTCAATGGTATGTTGAGTTGATTTTACATTCTTTCCAACTTTTGTTGTTTATTTTTAATTTCACATCATAAGAGGGTCCTGTTAAAATTATAAACCTCTTATTCAAGCTTTCTTTGCATTGGTGGAATAAAGTTTGCACATTTCCCTCTTCGTGTTCAGTAATAAAAAAAGACCCTCTTTTGTTGCATTCATTGAAATAAACCCGCCGAGTTTAACATTAACATCATGAACGGTCAACATTACATAAGAAATTTCTCCCGTCTTTTTAGCACGCCTTCGTGGTGTAATGGCCAGCACACTCGGCGCGTATTCGAGAGGTCCGAAGTTCGAGTCCCGGCGAGGGCATTGCTCATTTTTCATGTCTTCTGCTTTAAAATAACCTAATAACTCTACAATGTATTTCCATTTATCTCCTTCTAAATAGCTTTTATACGGGATTCTACAAATTGTTCTAGTACAGCCACGTGCTTTGGCAAAAGCTGGTGAATGTATGTGTTTTAATTTTTTAAGGTGTAAATATTGGTTTATTATTAGCCCAAAGTGTCTTTAGCCCAGAAGGGCTATTAAACTTGAAACGGAATTTTGTGCCGGTTCACTATAAGAGGCATATCACAGTGTTAAATTGTTGCTACCAAGTATTATCGTCCCGTATTATTTGTATTATTTAAGAAAATTAAATAATGAAGAATCTGCGTGAATTCATGTTTGTTTGTCGCATTATGAAAAAAAAATATGTAACCTAAAACCATCAAATTTTGGATAGCGTAATCCTCCAACCGAACATGGGCACCTAGAAACTCGAATTTTGAATTTGAAATTGTTGTTACTATATATTTCATATTTTGTAAAACTTTAAAGAATTTTTGATTAATAAACTCAACAATTTCAAAGCGAACAACTACAACACTCTACGAAAATAAATTTAAAAAAAAAACGCATTTTTATCTCTAGCGTGCGACGGCGTCTACGGGAAATTCTAAAGATATGTAGTTTCTAAATATTTTACCATATTGCTGTAGAGTTGAATTTTATGTGGTTTAAGTGCGAAGAACATGATATTTTATAAATAAAGGTAACACTCTCACCCACAAACGTTAAAAAAAGTCCGTTTCGGAGGTAATATAAAAGCTGAAAACTTTCAATTTTTTTTATTTATTGTTGCTTTCAAAAACTCTGCAATTCATTTCTGCTTGGGCGGATTTTATATTGTTACCAACGGTTTAACATTAACATTCGAATGAGAGCGTAGCTTTTATGGGTTTTCCTTTGAAGCCTTCTTTCCATGAGAAGTAATAACTGACAGTTTTCCCTTTCCGATTAATAATGTTGTTTATTTTGCACTTCGAAATTTGAATACCAGACATTTCACAACGTTTCTGAAATATAGCACAGAAATATTTATCTTCGGAAAATGCAAAACATATCTTTCACTCCACAGCTTGTTTACATGCGACATTTTGAAAAAATAATTTAGAAGTAACAAACGCTATTTCTTATTTCAAAATAATAAGCTGCAGCCAAAACTTTTATTCCAAAACATTTTCCCTTTTCTAATTCCTTATCGAAATCATTCTGAGAATATGTAAACAGCCTCTTATTTCGGTAAGAGCGATGTTTCTTAACAGCGCTATGAAAAAGGCCTTTTTTTTAATACACTGAAAGGCAAAAGGTTAATACTAGAGTTAATATAGACATTTCAGCTTATAAAGTTCTTCATTCTTTTTAAATGAAAGTTGAGGAACCTAGCGAACCTGTTAGCGACTTATCGGTGAGTTCAAACAATTAAAACGTAGGCTCGAGAAGGGTTAACTGCCCTTTATTTCACTGAAAATAAGATGAACATTCGCCCCTTTCTTTGGACTTACAACAAAGCCTCCACTTGGGCTTAAACTCAAAAATAAGGAATAGGAATTAAGTATATGTAACTAAGAGATTTATCTGAAGCCAACACAACTCTAACGTAGTTGGCCCTTATTTTAAACTAGCTGGCGAATGTCAAAAGGCACTAATATACGGTCGAGTGCAACCCCTTCTAGAGAGACTTAGCCCAAAGGTAAACGCGCGCCACTCGATTCCTAGTTCTCACGCTCGAAGTAAGTTGAACTTTCCTTTAATATTGCTTCTAACTTATTTGCATTCAACGCGATTCTAAAAACTCATTGTGATAGGGAGTTGTAAGTGGGAAACAAGAATTGATAGGAAAGGTTATCTAAATTAAATAACTGTTTTAAAATTAAAATATTCCTTACAAGCTGTTTTTGTAATGAGAAAAGCAGGATATAAATGCCTTTGAGAAAACAAATTTTTCCAATAATTGTTCAGATGTTATTATCTATGAAGGCATACAAGTTCACACGGTGTTTAGGTAAGTTTTTGTTAATGATACAGCCTTGAATATTTTAGGTTATATTTTTTATATTTCAAGTGTTATTTGGCATAGAATAAGAAACAAAAGAAATGCAGTCTGATATTTTTTGAGCTTGAACTTTACATTTTATTAAAGCAAAAGTAAGAAGAGGGAGGTTTTAGTTAAAAGATGAAAATTTCGGAGTTAGAAGAAGAAGTAGAAAGAATAAACAAAAAATTAACTATGCGTGCCTATTGTTTGTCTAGAAGGTGTGATTACCAAATTATGCGATTCCATATGAATTACATCAAGTCTTTTTCTGATACTATATTCCATTTTTCTTATTTTTAAATATGACTAAAAATTTAGTTTTAATGGAGTTTAATTGTAAAGTAGAAAATATGAAATTTATTAGCTTAGTAATTAAAAGGTATATTTAATTTTCCTTTTTGTATTACACCTTAGTCAAAAGCAGTTATATTTTCTAAAATTTGATATTAAGTTTTCAAAATTTAGTCAAATAACTAAAAAAATTAATTTGCCCTCTAGTTGCTAAATTCAATTTTAAAATTAAAAAAAATTAATATAATTCTTCCGTTTCCAAACAAAAGTTAAAAAAAAAATCTGTCAACAAAATATAAAAACTATAAATCTATACGTATAGAGAATTGCATCCATACTCAATTGGATATTCATATCTTTCATGCTTAATTGGAGTAAATTAAAATTAAGTGGATTATTACAAACGAAACAATAGCAAACACTAGTCCACTGTGCATTCATTCTACACCTATTACAAATGACAGTTAAAATGATTTCTACATTTTAAATGATGCTGCTTGTTAAATGAATGATATAATTCCTTCAAAACCGTAGTGTTTCACAGATCAGGAAAATTCTCTAGACATTTTCTCAATAAGAAGGAAAATAAAAACACGACTCGAACGCCACACACCATATATTCAAAATGCCATATACCATTCATGAAACTCCACTTGTACTTTGGCCAGTCTCTGAAATTCTCTGAAATTAACTACAGCTCTTAAACGTTGCTAAATAGTCAAGTTACAACCGTCTGTGACAAGCGATTTATAACTTTCTATGAGAAGCGATTTAAAACTGTCTATGTCCTTTAACCGTTTATGAAAATAACTACTGCAACAGAAGAAGGTTTAAGCAAACTTTTCATTAAAAGGTTTAAACTGAACAACTGCAAGAATTCTATTTAAAACTTACATCACCATAGCTTTCGAGATTATCAGTAATAGAAAGTTGAATTCAAAATTTAAATTAATTCAGTATTATAATCTGCCATGCAACTAGCCTGACAAGAGTTAGCTTAAGTCATTACGCGTGCCATTTGACTGCCTTTTGCAAAATGGCTAAATTTTAGCAACTTTTTTAACTATTTTAGCAACGTTTAAGAACTGTAGTTCATTTCAGAGAATTTCAGAGACTGGCCAAAGTACTAGTGGAGTTTTATAAATGGTATATGGCATTTTGAATATATGGTGTGTGGCGTTCGATTCGTGTTTTTATTTTCCTTCTTATTGAGAAAATGTTCGATGAAGTAGCTTCTGTACAACCTCGTCTAGAGAATTTTTCTGATCTGTGAAACACTACGATTTTGAAGGAATTATATCATTCATTTAAGAAGCAGCATCATTTAAAATGTAGAAATAATTTTAATTGTAACCAATTCACAGAGCCGGGCAGGAGAAAATTACTACCGAAAGCTGCTTTCTGTCTAAACTTCCAATTTCCTACTAGTGCGTTTTCATCAAACAAAAGCCACTCATTAGAAAGATCAAGGAAATCCTAGATATCTGGCTAACGCATTGGCTGGATCTTATTGATGTTACACAATTCCTACTTTTACGCAGTTGCACAGTACACCACCATATATGCTTAAAAAAAGAGGGCTATTAGGTTATTAGGGCTATTTTGCGTCGAATCATTATAAACGGCTGTATCACCTTTCAGTTGTTGCCACCAAATATTATCGTTCTGTATTATATTTAAAGAAATTAAATAATGAAGAATCTGCATGAATATATGAATGTTTCTCACAATGTGAAAAAACAACGATGCCTAGAGCCATCAAAATTTTGAGCAAGGTCCATGCGAATATGGGCACCTGGAAGCTCGAATCTTGGATTTCTAATTTGCTTTATTATCTATTTCATATTTTTTAAACTTGACGAATTTTTTATTAAAACACGCAATGATTTCAGAGGCAAAACTGTACGAAATAAAATAAGTTTATCTCCAGCTCGCGGACTGATTATTGGAAATTCTAAAGATATTTTTTTAAAAAATATTTTTAGCCCAAAGAGACGTTAGCTCAAATGGTGTCAAAACGTGTAAGTGTCTGTAAATAAATTATAAAAAAACGCACGCGAGGGCATAATTTAAAATCTGAAAGCTTTCAGAATTGTTTTTTAATTTTAGTTTTGTGGGTAATTATTTTATTATGGCAAAACACCTAACACTATCCACCTTCAAACAATGTTTTTTCTAGAGTGTATATAATATATACACGTTCATCACGAAAAATGTACCGGAAATTCTGAATAGTTGAAAGGAAAGCAAACGAAGAATGTTTTACCAACGTTGAATATTCTTAACCGTTTTTATATTTCAACATTTAAGGCATAAAATATTATTACAAAACGACATTCATCTAATATATTTTATGGCGTTAGCCCAAATATGTGGCGTTAATATGTGGTGTAGCCCAAATGCTCTTGAAACGTGTATGTGTCTGTAAACGAGAAATAGCCCGCTTGGGTGTAATAAAAATCTGAAAATCTTTCAAGAATTTTTATTCATTTATTTTGAATATTACTCCCACTATTACTCCTTTACATTCCTTGTCAAACCAATGTGAAACGTATTCTAGTATAGCAGGGAGCGTGAAAACTACAGCTATCTAACTGACAAAGATGAAGCACAAAGTACTGGTATTCCTGTCCTCCGTTAGTTGACACTTGTCTAAACTTGCCAGAAATCTATTCAAAATATTCGTATCTTATTTATTTCATGGTGAGAACTAAGGGAAATTGGAAGTGATAATAAAGTATCAAATTGTAAGAAAATGGGTTATTTAACATAAAATATACTTTACAATTTAAATAAAATCTTACTTGTGTGTCCTCTTTGTAGCTTCGCTATGGGTTTAATTAGCTTAACCGCATTTCGTGCTTGTTTTCCTAAAACGCATGGAATCTTTTTCTGAAACAAAGTGAATGCAACGTTGAATGTTTGAGTAAAACTGTTTCAGAATGCATAATCCTTCCTGTAGAGGATATAAATTGTTAGAACTTCGAATTCAAAAGCGAAGTATTTAGCAGATTGTCAACAACGCAATCAAGCCTGGAATTTTTCATGAACTGAAAGCCAAACTTTATTTCTCGAGTAATAATAAATGCGCTTTATATATTTTATATGTTATCATTATCATTATTTTATTGTACATATTTGCATTCTGACGACACCTGAATTTCCATTTCACTATTTCGTAATGGGACCTGGTTCACATATTAGCTTCACCATTTTCTCTAAACTGCACATCATGAGAATTGCAATAATTTTTGTATATGAGCATTATGATCTCAGCGTTTAGTTTGGAAAGCTTTGCCGAATAAAATTTTAATGGTAACAATAAATTTTGCTGCAGAGTCTCATCTTTTCGGAACGAAGTGCATCTTATCTTCACTGCAGCTAGGAAATTCAACAATAATATACATCCAGTTTTATGGCTTTTCCCATTATTTTCCGCAGTTATTGTATGAGAGCTTTCTCTCATTATTAAAGCCGTTATGAGAAAGCATCTAATTTTTCATTTCTTTGAAAACTGCGTGTTTTATTAGGATACTTATATTTATTCTAAAGCTCAATGTCTAAAATAAATAGTAGTTGGTAAATAACATTTGTTCCTACAGGTAATTATTCCTACTGTACTCTGTGATTTTCGTTTATTCTCAGAGGATGTGCGAAATGTTTGGATCAATGAAAAAGAATAATATTTTTAATTTTCTTAGTTTAAATTAGCATTTGCTTGTAATTAGTCGGAATATGTATTACGAAACTATTAGATGTTGTACACAATATATATCTTTTAAACATGATTATTACTATATATTTATTTTCGATGAACATTTGTGCATTTGTAAATAAATAGATTTGTAAATAAATTGGTAAATACATTTGTAAATTTTATATTTTAAGCGTTTTAAAAAATATAAATGAGTATAAAATGTTTCCGACTGTTATTTGTTGGCAAAGCACAATTTGAATATTTTAGGCATCGTTTGATCAATTTAGTTATTTATTGACTGCTTTAAAAATGGCTTTTGCGACAAAAATTTCAGTCAGAAGTTTTGATTTTCATCTCCAAAAGAGAAATATTCTTATTTCTTAATAATTAAAAATTACTCCAGAGATCACGAAATAAATATTTATTAACCCAAAATAATTCATATTCTTCGTACCAGATCCCAAACCTCTGCGCTTTGGTTTTACACAGATAAAAGGAAAGAAGAGAGACGATAGCATAAAATTCACTGTATTTGTTTACCATAACGACACTCTGGCGCTAGATTCACTTAACAGAGTAACATTTCACTCATTTCTTAACTCAGAATGCACAAAGATTATATCATCTAAAGAGTTGTCAGGACTGAGTGTTCGGTGCATATTCTTGGCAAACATCTTCGTGAAAATCCTTAAGTCCTGATCTGGAACAGGGAGCTGAATGCAGCTATGTTCTGTGGTAGATACTGTGATTCAGTGGTAGAATAACTGCACTTGAAAGGGATTTAAAATCCTCTTTTATTAGATCACTATTATTTACAAACCACTTCCCAACTCGGGAGGGATACAGAACGTAAAAGACCACACTTGGGTCTAAAATGAACAATCAGATAAATTTAAAACTAAAGCTAAATGGAAATTAAATAGTTGTTGCTCACAGAGCTTATAACGCGAGATTGGCCTCTAAACTAAATGGTGCGTAGCAAGATTTACTAATACTGACGGCACTTGAATTTATTTCAATAAGCAATCAAGTAAAAGCTCTCTGGCTTTGAATTTAAATGCTAGCTAGTCAGGCGAACGTCGAATAGAATGACCATGATCTGAGACTAAAAGCTCTCTCACACTGAAAGGTTTCTACCTTTCGTTTAAATAGAACTTGGCTCCACTTCAAATTAGCATAAAGCTGAAAACGCGCGCTTTTTCTAACGGGAAGTTGAAAATGAGAAGGGATAGAAAGATTTAAATTAAAATAAAACTTTGTTAGTTTAACTAAAACCTTACAGAGTTATTTAATCATTGCCACATGTTCTAGTCAAATACTACAGTAAATCTAAAACGATGTATAAAAGAAATTAATCAAATAAAAAAGAAAGCGCCGCTTACCTAATGCGCATGCATTACTCGTAAACATTCTCTTCTATCCGAGACAGACTGGTGACAATATTTGCTGCTAATACGAAACACCTATTTCCTCTAACTTCATTAGAGATATATTTCTCACTCAATTACTTAAGTTCTCACTTCGTGGCGTAGCAAAAAAGTACGTAAAAACTCAAAATACCTTCATTAAAAATTGAAAGATATAGAAAAACATAAAACGCCAAATACAGTTAGAACAATAAAAAATTGTTTCTGCAATTCAAATTAGAGTTCCAGCACAGAAACGAGCAATTCGGCCCACAGGCAACAAGGCAGATTTTTCAGTGCATCAAACCAAAAGCTTCCTTTGGGTCTGCTCTGCAAAAAGATACTAAAGGTGCAGAAAGATGTTCTCTATTCCGATGTTTCAAATGTAAACACATATGGCTGCTATCGTAAGAAGAACTAGGCTTAGCCGCACTTGAACAGCTTTTAAGGTAATTAACTGAAGGAATACAAACCTTAACCGGAAGATAAGAACAATGTAATTCAACCATTTTTAATGCAAAAACTGCGCAATTACCAACATATCAGAAAAAAAAACTGAGCTCACGGATCCAAATAACAGGGTAGGTGTATCTATATACTATATATAGAGAGAGAGACATTTAGTGTGGCCGATTGCAACCAAATAGGGAGGTGCACAACTACATGTTATAGCAGTCCTACATACAAAATTTAACGTTCTCAGACTAACCGTTTTTGTATTACGCGAGATAACTACATTCATATGTAGGTGCGTACAGACGTCACGGAAAAATCTCTTTTGAATCCATTTTAAATCAATTTTGTAATTCTTTTGGTGAAAAAGAGTCCTTTATTCTGTCCTTACGTACATATGTCATTCAGAAACATCGTTAAATTGCATTCAATAGCAGTCAAAATGGATACTTTCGTTGAAATGTGGCACCCGAAATTTTTTGTGATTACAGTGCTTCCTTTACTTCGTACAGGGAAGTTAATGTACAAATACTATAATGTAACTGGAATGTTTTAAATTCAGTGCGCTATCAGTTACTGACAACAAAATAAAACCAAAATTTCAGTCTTAAATTAAGAAAACAATATTTATTAGCCATTTGCTTGTGCAGATACTCGAATATGAAATATATTGTCTGATTCTTCATCAAAATCATTTACTAGGAAGCAATTGAATGTGTGTTGTTTATATTTATGAAGCGTGGACTTATTTAAATGACTGTCATATTGAGATATTGACTTTTTTTGTAAAAGGGAATAACAAACAATAAGATTTAGTTTCGAAATGTGAAGAAATTACTGTAAAGAATTTGTATGTGTCGATAGCTTCTTATACAATGCAACATTAAAGTTAAAACGGTTTATAAAGTTTTAAAAATAAGTCTTTGTGTTATTGAAATAACATTTTGGTTCTTTATTTGAAGAATAGATTTAGCCTTTCATGTGCAGAAATGTTGAGGAGTAGATATTTATCTCTTTAAATCTACCAAACTTACATCCAAATTTAACTCTAAATTTTATTTAAAAACTTATAATAAAGACAGGTATTAAATATGCATTATTTTCCTATTTCTTTAAATTCCATTGAATATATCATGAACGGATTATTGCATCTTTATAGGAAAAACGCTTACTAAATGCAGCTTAAAACACTTGGGCGTATTACACAAAACACTGAAAACAGAACAAAATACTAACAATAATAAGAAATAGCCATTTGCCAGCAAAGGTGAAACAGAAATTAAGAGAAAATTAAGTAAAACTTTTAAGAAACATGTATTTTCATTTAAAATATTGATTATATTACCAAAATTTCATCCCCAATATGTCTAAGTAGGCTTTATAAATCAATGTCAGATTAGAAACAGAAACTTATTTTTTATACTGCATAAGTAAAATTTAGCCTTGCAAAGCGTTACTAAATTACGTATTAAATTGATCAACTGAAATTACAATAATGCAGCTAAAGACTAATTAATAACGTTTGTAAAATTCAGGGAATATTCTATCTGAATATAAAAGCCTGTATTTCATAATTTAAAGATATGTGGAGATCGAAGAACAATGCCCAGGAGCAATTTGCAGGATCTCTATTGAATTTGTGGAACGCAAAGAAATAATTATCTCGCTTCACCAGTAATTTCAACCAGTTACTAACTGCAGTTGCTTGGTCGAGTACAAAGATGAAAAGATATTGGATATGTTTTTGGCCCTATATATATCTATCACATTAGCACATTTTATGCGCTATTGTTGTGAACATTCTTCCTATTCTACACCATTTTGTAATCATTAATATAAAATTTGGCGTAAAAAATTGATGTAAAATATGAAATTTAAATAAATAGTCTCATATAAAGCCGAACAGCCTAAGTGGCGGTACGACAGCCTAGACTGTGGTTTCATGCGAACTGTCTGCAATAAGGGACATGTTTTGTTAATACGCAAAACAAACGAGTGGTGGTCATCCAGGTATGTTGGAGGTTGAATATTGTATACATGGCCATTCATTGGTCTTTTGTTAAATGTCTTAGTAAAGTAATAAATATGAGAGACAGTAAGAACTAGCAAGTGGCTATTCGAAGATATGCAACAAAACGCTTAAAATAGGCGCTTACAGAAGAGGTACCCAATAGCGTCTCATACCATAATACAAGATACTGAACCGATACTGCTGTGTATAAGGCAGGGCTTTTTAAATCCACCACCAAGATGTGGACAGACATGAAAGTGGCCAATATGATGATGTTGAAACAGCGTGATTTATTTGTAAAGAAGATGTCAGGGCATTCATGTTTCTATTTAGTATGTTTTACTCACCAGTGCAGTGGAAGATGGCGGTAGGGTATAGTCAAATATAGCTGAAAGAAATGACGCCTTGCAAGCATTCATTGGTTGTGAAAATACCGTCGAACTTAACGTTCAGAGATTAGTTGAAGTCCAATACATCACAATTCTTGAGCTTGGGTTTGTGAACAGAACCCAGAAAAGCATATACCTTCTCATGTACTTGCTTCGGCAGTACATATACTAAAATTGAAACGATATGTTGTAAGATCTCGTGGCTCCAACTTGTCAGAAACTGGGGTAGTGACTGCTACTATGTGTGAATTTACACAGAAACGTAAGAAGGGGTTAAAGCCCTTTTTATTTTATCTTTAAAATGACAAATGCGTCTACTTGACGCTCACAAACTGCGCCAATCCGGCGGTTTAACCGAAACAGAACGTAAAACTGAAAGTAATGACTGGATGAACAAATATCAAAACACTACCGACGAGGCTCTGAGATCCTAAACTAACCACGTATTTAATTACCGCTGAGATTCAGCAAGATTACTGATTAAACAGTTGAAACCTAGCACTTCTGTAAATCTAGGCACACAGGCCGACAAGCTACGATCTAAATTCGACCGAGCAACCTCACTAGCGTAACTTCAAAGCAAGACTCTCACAATCTGATTTCCTTCCCTATTTAATTCAACTAGCTTCCGCTAAATTTGAATAAACTGCACATGCTAGCTTATTTACATATTCTGGCACGGGCATTTCTAGGGGAAAAACGAAAGCTAAACAGGAAAGATAACTTAGAATAAATGTTAGTTAAAATAAATATAAACCCTACAACCTTCTCGTTCTGTTGTGTTCAAATGATTCACGTTTAGTTCATCCTTTCTGAAGACTCTGATCTCCATATTTGAAACATTTTAGTTGCATTTTCTCCGGCAGTACATATACGAAAATTGGAACAATAACTTCTCGCTCTGTTGTGTTACTGTTATGTTCAAAAGATTCACGTTTAGTTCATCCTTTCTGAAGATACTGTTGTCCAAAATACCAGGATTGTGATCAAAAGTGGAAACCTGTTTGTGTAACTATCTTAATGAAGCATGACTTAAAACTTGTATTTTCAGGAATAACGAGGAGACATATTTTTTATATTTAACAGAGGCTGTATATATGCCGTTTCTAAGGTCGTCATAACTACAGTGTCTGGTCACCAATTTAATTTAACGTTCAAGTTAAAGTACTATTTTTTAAACGATTTAACTTGGCACACATACCTTGCGTTATATACTACTTTTACGATATTCTACAAAATATTTACGAAATATAATTATTTTTTCTTTATTTACCATTAAAACTGAAGACAAAATATATCTGTCTTTGGGAAGAAATAATATAAACGTTTTGTCTTAAAGTAGAAAACACTCTGTATATATTATTATATATGCTGAAAAACTCAAAATTGTATTGCTAAAATATTCAGCGTGTTCTGTGCAAAAAATAGTGATAGCTAACTAATTATAAAATAGTTAGTTTATAATATAAAAATAAATTACCGCTCCTTTCAATTTTATGTTAAACATGGTGTCTTGTTGCACTAATAGTTAAGTCTTCCATTGTGAACCAAATGCTTCTAATTGTGGTTGTGGCAGTTTATCCTGTATTGTGTAATGAAAGGTAAATGAAACTTTTAAAGTGCTACTTAGCCGGTTTTGTTACTTAGTGACTATCGTTTAACTTAATGCAATCCTTTACTGTTTAGAAAAGTACTAAAAGCTTGTTATGTTTGCTTATTTGTTAGATACCTCCTGCTAAGCGTACTACACTGAACAAAGATATTTGCTAGGTACACTGAGAAAAAAAAGAAAGCAATTGGGACAGTTTTATATCTCCCGTTCTACTGGGCCGATTGACGAAATTCAAATTGCGTTTTCCATGTCTCGACAGCGCGACTTAGGATACATATTATATTTATATATAGCATTGTTCTAACAGGTTCTAATAGGTATTTTGACACAAAATCGGACTTTTTCTGAAATAACATAGCAATTTTTTCCATATTTCGATTTTACGACTCAAATTACGCCTGGATATCAAATTTTGTAATTTTTGCTGAGAAATTTAAAAATTTATCTTGGCGCATTTTTTTCAGATTGCGCCAAGAATAATTCACTTGGCGAACTTATTAATTTATAGCAACCTATTTTCTTTCCTTTTTTTCATTCTCCATGAGCGGAAAAAGTCATTCTTCATACTTTTAAATAAGTTTAATATAGTGCGTAAACCAAATTTTCGTTATTATCGCTTATAATAAATGCGCCAAATTTCAAAATGCGCCAAAATGTAAATTCATCCATGCCTTAGGGAATTTTGAATAAAAATCTCTATTTTTTTTCAGGTATCCATAGATATACATCTACTTTAAGATGATGGCAAAAATTTTATAGGTTATAATTCAAAATGTTTTCCGAAAAATTTATAAAAATTATTTAAAAGCACAAATTTTAAAAATAAATCATAAAAATTGGTGAACTTTATTTGGAATGAATCTAAATTTCGAAATATGAAAGGAAGAATCATATAAGTTTAATAAAAAAGAGTTATTAATAAATATATAAGTTAAAAGAGTTATTAATAAATATATAATATACATTTGGCGAACTTTATTCGGAATGAATCTAAATTTCGAAATATGAAAGGAAGAATCATATAACTTTAATAAAAAAGAGTTATTAATAAATATATACAAAATTCAATTAAGATTGAGGAGCTAAAATTTTGAGAGCTAATGCTTTAAAAAATACCCTTACGGTTTTTACAAAACTTGGAAGTTTGGCGTGATTTGAGTCGTAGAATCGAAATACGGAAACAACTGGCACGTCCTTTAGAAAAAATCCGATTTTTTATCAAAATACCTATTGTTACGAATTTCACATTTATTTGGCTATTTATTTAGAATTGTAATTAAAACCCCTTTTTATTTCCCCGTGAAACGCAGACGATTTTTTGAAGAGAAAGCTACGTCGAAAAAAATAAAAATAACAATAAAAGAGCGCGTACATTTAATGCTTAGTAAATAAATATCTCGTAATTACTGTTGCCATGCTTACCTGTCAGGAAAAATACATTAGGAGCACTTTGTTGCAAACTTCAGTGAGCCGGATACACCGCATCTTATGTGGTATCCCGGCGATAGATTTCCAGACTAGACTAGACTGTTACCATCCAGAAAAATCTAGAAAAATTGTGATTGTTCTACTGATAATTAAATGCTTATAAATGCCAAGTTGAAACACCTCATCTCAGTTGTTGTTGTTGCTGTGGTAGTTGTAGCTGTAAAAAGCGAATTGCTGTTTGTTTACTTAACGTTGTAGCGATTTCGCTGTGAGATAGAATTATTTTATCTGTTTTGAACTGAGTTTTTGCTAATCGTTTGAGATATTGTGATATTGTGCGAATATCTGTGAAGAAATATTTCAGCATTTTAATTTATTTCTTGTGGAAAGAATAAATTTTTTTAAACTTTTTACGACTTGTGCATTCAATATATAACGAACCCGTACGCACGTAACACTATATTAGAACAATGCTATATATAAATCGAATATATATCTTAAGTCGTGCTTTCGAGACATGAAAAACGCACGATGTATTTCGTCAATCTGCCCAATAGAACGGGAGACATAAAACTGTCCTCTTTTTTTATTTCTTTTTGCGTAATTTACCTGCTACTAAACCTACTACTCCGTATAAAGTTCATATTGAACTTAAAATATGTGTTTTCATCATAATGATTATTCAATTTATGGTACGTTGTTAAATAATGTCCTTAATGGGAAGTTAATGGTTCAGTTTTAAAACCCTGAAAGTTAATGCTGTCGAAAATATTCAGTGAAATCACCAAGGGAAGTAAATTCTCAACACATCGGGAATTTATTCCAATGAAGTATTTCATACTTAGCTGGAGAAATTTCAACAACGAGCAGTTTGATTCGGTTTTGTGCTTTAGCATAAGTAAACTTATACATTTAAAAGCTTTTTAAATGTAATTTGTTTACATATATGGATTTAAATACTGTAATTTGATTTCATTGTCATGCAAATTAAAGAAAACAAAATTCAGCTAAATGTTTTGGAAGAATGCTTTTATACTTCTTAAGATAAAAGAGATAAAATGAAATCCATCCTTGTTTAGAATATTAATTTGCTAGCTACATTTGCATTCTTAATATCACAGTTTGCTGAAAATATTTAATTCCCTATTTTAATCCTGAGTCTTGATTTGATTTTTTGTTTATTAATTATGATTAAACAATTGCAGGTTTACTATGTACACTGCGGGAAAAAATGGGGCAGTTTTATACCACCCGTTCTATTAGTCCGATTGATGAAATTCAACTTGCGTTCTTCATGTCTCGAAAACGCCACTTAGGATACGTATTAGATTTTTATACAGCACTGTTTTAATATAAGTATTTTGACACAAAATCGGATATTTTCTGAAATGACATGCCACCTTTTTTCCACATTTCGATTCTACGACTTAAATTATACCAAACTGTTTTGCAAACAAGTTTTGTAAAAATCGCACGAGTAGTTTTTAAAAAAATTAGCTCTCAAAATTTTAGTTAATCAATTCAATTTGGTATATATTTGTTAATATCTCTTTTTTATTAAACGTATTTGATTCTTCCTTTTACATGTCGAAATTTAGGTTCATTCCAAATACAATTCTCTCATTTTTTATGATTTATTTTTAAAATTTGCATTTTTAAATAACTTATATAAATTATTTGGCAAACCTTCTGAATTGTAACCTATAAAATTTTTAATATTATCTTAAAGTAGATGTATTTCTAGGCACACCTGAAAAAAATAAGAATCTTTTATTCAAAATGTTCTAAGGTATACATGAATTTACATATTATCGATTTATGAAATTTGGCATATTTGTCACAAGTGATAATAACGACAAATGCGTTTTATGCACTTTGTTAAAATTATTTAAAATTATGAACGATAATTTTTCCCTCTCATCTACAATGAAAGAATTGAGAGGAAATAAGTTGCTATAAATTAAGAAGTTAACCAAGTGATATTAGTCTCGGCGTAAACTGAAAAAATGCGCCAGGATACAGTTTTGAATTCTGTAAATTCCGCACCAAATTTTACAAAATTAATATTTAAGCATAATTTGAGTCATAGAATCAAAATACGGAAAAACAATTAGCATGTCATTTCAGAAAAAGTCCGATTTTGTGCCAAAATACGTGTGTTAGAACGATTATGTTTAGATAAATATATATCCAAGTCGCGCTTTCGAGACATGAAAAAAACAATTTTAATTTCGTCAATCGGCCTAGTAGAACAGGAGATATAGATCTTTCTCAATTTTTTTTCGCAGTATACATAAAACCTCTACATGAAAGCATTTCTAAGAAAAAAAATAACAATTACATAACGTTTTGTAATGTAGAACATTAGTCACCCCGCGTTAACTACTCATGTCTTTATCAGGTATCATTTCATAAATGAAATTCATTCACAAAGTTTACTGCCTGTTTGCCACTGTAGGTCATATTTAATCCCGTTAATGTATGTATATATTTAATGCCATTTTGACAAATATTTCCTTAAAATGTTTTGTAAATAATGCGGATCCTATATGTTATTTTATTTAACGAACTTGTAAATAAATATAAGCCAAAACTGGTAGCTAAATGTAATTTGTTTAAACAAATATTTTTTTATTAATTTGTTAAAATTCTGAATTTTCTTTTAAAAAAACCTGTTTATCTAGAACGAATTGACCTTATATCTTAAAGGGCAATTGATTTATCTTTAATAATAAATTAAATAATTTAAGTAATAATAAATGAAATGACAGTTTATTTGTCATAAATAATTCTGCATCATTATGATAAATATGAATAGCTTTTGTTCATGTTAATTTTACTGTATGTATCAAAATCTACGGTTAGTCCATTGAAGTTTCTCTCATTATGATTTGAAACTATTCTTAGCAACATCACTGAATAGATAACACCATATTATCCTTCTAGAAGACGTTGACATTCTCTAAAGAGATTGGACTTCTCTTCTCTGGAATGATAAAATCGAGAGAAATACATCATTTATTCTCTAGTAGATAAATTTCGAAAGCGTATAAATTCCAAATACCAATATGAGAATACCGGGGAGTTTTGAAAAGGGGGGGTAATTGTTCCTATTCAAGACACTGAAGGAGACGAGCTTACTTTTCTCGCCTCTGCTGATGAAATCGTGCTGAATTGTTTCGCGTCTGGACGTAAATAGGAATTTTCGATCTTGGGATTCATGTATATGAGATTGCTAGCCGATCTATTTCTTTTGAAGCAAGATGTAAGGATTTGCGTGATGCTTTCATATAAGCACGTATTTCAAATTCTACATTTTCGTGTCTCGTAACATACAACATATGACAATTTCGCATGCATATAAATGTACTGGATCTATGATCGAATATCCGTTATGTAACTGAGACGCAGAACTCCAATAACTGCTGAATGCTTCAGTTATCTGTCGAAACAGCATAAATTTTGGGAAGGCATTGTTTGAAGCCTCACACTCTGTGCATTATGCAAAATGTCTTACATAAATGAATAAATTTACATAATTTTTTCATCTGTTCTGTTGCTTTGCTATTCATTTTTCAAATAATCACTCGTCTTGTTACCCATATTTTCGAGACCTAATTTAATAGTATAATAGTTTTAAAATAATAATTTTAACAACGTGTTTAATATTTTCATAATATCAAGTTGGTTTATTATCTACCATTTCTGAATTCAAAGGATCTACTTTTAATAATTTTAAACTTTCATTCACTTCTTTATATATTCCTGAAATTCTACATGTCCTAGTAAAGTTTATCATAATCGGTTTATTTTTAAATTGGATGTTGTAATCATTTTTTCGAAACAAACCAATTGAATAATTGATTATGTTTATCTTAGTTTACGAACGCTGAATAAGATGTTTAATTACAAAGAAAATACGAAACTAATTCTATGGCAAAACCGTTAGAAACACAAAAAAATTAGATTAAAATCCGTAGAAAACGTTTGTTGCTTTTTAATACCTCTTAATGTCTCGAGATACAATGACTAATGCGGTTTCCTTATTAAGTTTTGTTTGCATATCAGAGCATACATACCTATGTGATGCATTACCTAGGTGACGTAAAGCATGTTTTTGGCACTCTGCCATTGGAAAATCTGGACTTCAGTAGTAGAAATGTTGATCATTTTAGTGATTAACCCACTGTGCGTGAAGTTAATAGTAATTAATTTCAGCTTTCCTCTTTCCTTTGAAACAAGTATAGACAGCAACACATGTTATAGTTAGATATATGCATTTTAAGTATATGGGGTCAACATAATATGCGTGATGGGTGACTAAGCCATCTTAGAATGAATTTCGAACAAATTGTGATAATTTACAGCTGCTTAGAAAAAACCCCATAAGTTTATTTTTTAATAAATGTAGTCTTTTTAAAACTCAAGAACAAAAGTTTCACTCAAATTTTAAATAAACTGTAAGGTATATTTTAATTTTATAACAGTTGTTTTAATTTAGTTAACCTTTCCTATCTTGCTTCGTTTCAACTTACAAATCCCTACCAGAATGAGTTTTTAGAATCGCGTTGAATGCAAATGAGGAAGAAATAATATTAAAGGAAAATTCAAATCACTTCGAGAGAGAGAGAGAGAGCTAGGAATCCTGAGTAGCGCGCTTTTGCTTTTGGGCTAAGTCTCTCTAACTGCTGTTACGCTCGGCCGTATATTACGTGTCTATTGATAGCTCGCCGACTAGTTTAAAACTAAGAGCCAACTACGTTGGACTTGCGTTATCTTCAGATAAATCTCTTAGTTAGATATAGTTAGTTCCTATTTCTTATTTTTGAGTTTAAGCCCAAGTGGAGGCTTCGTTGTACGCCCGAAGAAAGGAGCCGACAGTTCATTTTATTTTGAGTGAAATAAAGGGTAATTAATATTTAACCCTTCTAGAGATTACGATTTCTGTTCTTTGAACTAAGCGATAATTGGCTTAACAGTTCGCTAGGTTCCTCGACATTTAATTTAGCAGAATAAAAGTGAGGAACTCTACAAAACTAAGGCAAAAGGCCGTTTCACACATTAAAGATTTTTATATATGATTTAATATATTAATCTAGAAAGCTTAAGTTTTACGTTTTAGACCTTTGATTTGTAGAATGCCTTGTAAAACTGCTAAATTTATACATCTAGTTAATCATAGCAGATATTATAAGAATAAGCATCTGTTAACTCAGTACGAAACACAGCATTTAATCCTAAAACACTGAAATTTTAGATGCACATTTCAGTGCAAAACTGTAAAACGTCTCATATATTCAGTTGCATAGCCGAATTTTAATTATTTAAAAAAAATTTTGAATGTTAAAATAAATTTTAAATAGAAATTTTAATTTATATTAAATTGGTAAAAAAAGAGAAAAATTTAATTGAAAATGAAAAATTTTAATTAAATACAAAAATTTTAATGGAAATTATCAACATTATTTTTATGCGTAAAAACGTTTGCAATAGATATTACATTTATCACATTCTTACAAAAGTTTCAATGTTTCCCCCAATATATTCATTCTCCATTTATTCCGTGAATAATTTAATAAAACCATATCCTCCTTTTAACTACTATAACTAATTTTACGCTCCTTAGAATTTTGTAAGCTCTATAGCTTCACTAACACGCTATTTCCCATCCCTTTTAAGAGCCCGACAAACATTCACTTATTAATAGAATGGGCTGAATTTCCTTTCCGTAACGAGAAGCGATCATTTTCCGACCGCAGATGATTGGTCGGATTAAAGTGAATCCTCGTATGCAATTATGGAATGTGGAGAAAGTATGCATTGGCATTATTGATCAGACGGTGTTACTAGAAATTGCTAGTTTTTGCGGGTTAATATGGATTTACTTTATATTAATATCTGTCATTACTGCTTATGTTTACATATTATGCTTCTATACTGTGTAAATAAACTATCAGTTTCGTACTTTTATACGATAATGTAACTCTAAACGTCCAGGCACAAAGGAAGCAGTTTTCATTATTCAATTCAAGCAAGCTGCCTTTAAAAAGTATCAATATTTATATACGCTTTTAGGATATAAAACGTTTTATGAATTGCTGAAGTAGTTAAGCCAGCTCCAAACAAGTAAACTCATTATACATTTCATTGACGCAAATGTTGGATGAACATTTTATTCTGTCAACCAAACATTATACTGAGCAGAATTAAAATCACGAAAGAACAATTTAGGATTAATATTGCTATATAATAAATATGCTTAACCTTCAGAAGCAGGTATCATTTTTATCCATCAGCAATCAAGAGGCAGAGATAACTAACTCCATCGCTGACTTTAAAATTAAGAGAAGCATAAACGCATCCCGGTATGGCATGCCTTTCATCGTGGCATGTTTCTCGAAGACCACACTTTTATACGTAGTGCCGTGGTTGTACCGTCTACGAGCAGCTCGGCCGTCGTCCGTGTCTGCGCCATAGATACGTAATAAAAGCTGGAGCACGGTTTTTTTTTCATCCCACGCAGGAAAGCCTCTCAATGCCCACGAAGGCTCACTTCCCTCCGGCGCTGATGCCATCCAGGTTATAGTGAGTTTTTAACCACTACTAAAAGCACGAGATAAGATTCTTTGCTTATGAAATAAAAGAGGGAGTCTTTGGTTGAACAGCCGCTCCCAGCTCATCCCCAAGATATGCACTATCACAGGCGGATTCGACTTGCGTGTAGCTCAAACACTGTATGAAAGTAAAAAAGCTACCTAGTTAAGAAAAGCAGATTTTAAAATTAGTTTACATTTTTATATTTATTTATTGAAATCAAATATAACATAATATTGACCGCCCGGTGTCGAAATGGCTAGCGCGTTGCGCAACTGCACTATAGGTCCCGGGTTTGATTCCCTGTCCGGGCAAGGTTGACGCAGCCTTTCATTCCTTAAGTTGGTCGATAAAATGAGTACCAAGTTCGCTTGGGGACCAAACACCGGCGACCCTGAGACAAGCTGACCACTTGTCCAGGACATAGGCTGATACACTAAGCGGGGGGGGGGGTCAAGAAAGCAGAAAAATAGAGCCTTGAAGGATGTGACCCACTAGAGTTGTTGCGCCACTTAGTTTAGTTTATAACGTGATATTACTAATAAATACATTTAATATTTAAATTATTCAGCTGGAGAAACTGCTTGGAACCCGAATCTAGGTTCCGCCGAATTTTTAGTACTATTAGTAATATTTTTAAACACGTTTTATTCGAAAAGATATTTTTTTGAAAAAGACTGCGCAGAATGAAGCGCTATAAAATTATGCATAAAAAACAAATTTTCATTTAATTCCGTTGTAATTTATTGTATTTTTGACAACAATATTTATGGTTGACAGTTGGTTTATATTATAAGAACGTTATAAATTTAGAGTTGGGGCATCGGATACACTAAACAAATAAATTACCATACTGTAATAACTGTTCTAATACATTGAAAATAAAATGCGCATTTCCACTAATTTTGGCAAAAATCTCTATCATACGTTGTCAATAATGTTTTATAATTAAATGTTTATTAATTACTTATCTTATCATTTTACTTTTACAGTCACTTCTATTTTCGTCAGCTACCACCAGGATACAAGTTAATTAAAGTATGTAAGATCTGTCTCTGCTATTCCACATACACAAATCCTAGATCCTACAATGAACATTGCGAATTCTTGAACAGGCGCGAAGCACAGAAGAAGGGTCAAATGTAAACCTTTATTAATTCAAAGTTTAAGAGAAAGGCACGATCTTCGTGCGTTACAAAACACCGTCAACTTGCGGTGGGAAACTTAAATGTAGAATATAATTCAAGTCGATTCTAAAATAGAAGAGTGCGGGATTAGCACGTTAATTTACACCTAAAAGGTTGACTCTCAAAAACCTGACAGGCGTGATGATAATTCGAAATGGCCAAAAAGGCTTACTAGCGTAACAGCGAGATACCAACGAGACGTGCTCTAGCTAGCGAAAACACGCTCTGAATAAACTCAGAGTTTTACCCGTTTAAGCATTCACTTCACTTAACTTTAAATTTACATCCTGGCTAGAAAATACAAGGGGAAATTGAAAGGTTCAGGACAGATATCAAACTTAAAATAAATTTGTTATGCAAAATTAAGAAAACCTTACAAGTATATAAGAAAAGATTTTAGATTTTATAAGAGAGATTTTCGGGTTACAACTGATCATCTTAATATTATATTCGCCCAGCTTCTATATTTACTGGAATCACCTTCGCCTTTACTAGCCGTGTTTCCTCGCGTCAGTCAAAGGCCTGACCCAAACGTTATGAAAGGGCTTTACTTACATCATATTTCACATACTTAAGTTTTATTTATGTTTAGATAATCCCACAATTATCCGTGTTATCTTTTTATTATATGAGCTATGAAAACTGTTAGTCTGAAACTCTAATAAAAGATTTGCTTTAAACTTTATTTTGTGTTCGGTTTTATTTTACTAAAAGACTGAGACGGAGTTGCAAATTGACTGTCTACACGGAGCCAGAAATTAATTTGAACTTTAATAAATATTGTTATATTTGTAAGAGAAATAAATTGAGTTACATTCCGTACACTATTAATTGGAGCCATGTTTTCTTCCATGGCATTTTTTATGTATCGAATGAACAAAAAATTTAAATTGCTTGATAAAAATGTTATCTTTTTAATACACCCAGTGTTACTATTGTGTAGTTATTTTTCTTAAATTCGTTGCAAATAAAGTTTCGGCAAATACAGTGTGTTAGAACTAAATCAGTAATAAAAATATAGCAAATAAAAATACGTAAATAAACGACGAAAAACAAATTCGGACCAAATGAATAAACAAAAATTTGCTTTTTGTAAAAATATTTCCAGCACTTTCTTTTCAACGGCTTTGCCTTAAAATATTTTTCATGAATAAATCTTTCTTCAATGGAAATGGTATCAAAAGAACAGCTAACACAAATAGAAAGTTTGGAAACTTTGCCGAAGTTAGTTTTCGAACTGACAACCTCTTGCTTGTAGCTATATGTGTGATATCTACCCGATGTCGATGTTATCGAGAATAATACGTATGTAATGAAGCTTACTTTTGTCAAAATGTAATTAAAAGTAAGGTAAGAAACTCTTTCTTTTCCGTATTTGTTATACATCTCTTCTTCAAACGTCAATGCGTATGAAATTCTTTTTAACAAGTTGGGCGATGTCTTCAGTACGACAGTATGAGATAGTTATCTCTTGTTACCATGTGTTGTACTGGAGATTTAGTCACAAATGCTTGGCTGATTTCGGTTTACAACTCTCTTAACATATTTCCATAAAAGGAAGTCAGGACGTAGAACGGCAAATGTTGAGAAAGAAGAGGTAAAAAAATGTATCACAGGCCGTGTATTATGTGGCCAAAAAAGTGCTCAACTTCGAGTAGGCAAATAAACTGAATAATTAAGTTCGATAACGATCTCTGCACAGTGTTGTTCAAAAACTTAAGATGGCTTTACTCAGATTAACTTGAAATCGCACACCAAAACTTAACGTTCATCCCAGCTCAAGACTGTTTCATGAACATTCTAATTGTATACTTACTCAGTTAAAACTATAGCTTATCACTGAACATTCTGCATTCTTTCAATGTGCTAAGCTATCGACTCTATATAGAAGATTTGGCAGCATCGGGTTGAGCCACATGTATGCAATGCCTTTCTACATTTCTAAGAATTCCCTTAATATGGCGCTGTTTCTGTTAGCATATTGCGCAGTAAAATCTTTCTTTAGCCATCTTAAGCATCTTTAAATGCTGTATCTTTTCTACAGTCAATACATATGGCATACTCGTTGTCTTCCTATACAGCACACTCTTCATTTCCAGACAACTATCAATTGTTATTGTCATCTCAGTTACTAAAATTAGATAATAATTTCTATAAATATGCTCATTCACGTGATCATATGATCATTCTGGAAAATATTCCTCAAAAATGGAAACCTTTTATTCCAGTAAAAATGACATATTGTAAATTTCCCGAATGATACTTCATAATGGAGTAAGCATTTGGTATCACTAAGCACTTGGATATCCTATTCTGTTCAAGAGCTACATTATACTATCGTTTACTATAAAAGTAATGAAATAAGACTAACTGCCCTCTTTCTTTTCCAAGGATGCCATATAGCGTGATAGAATTATCATTGTTACTGATCAACGGAAACATTACTATCATGATTATACTGTGAGAATGGTCTGGCAAGAATAGTGTAAATACTAATACATGATATGTGAATTGTGTTAATCTGCTACTGAAATGGGGCACTAAGTTATAAATTTCTCTTTAACTGGAGGGTGAAATGGAAAAGCTTATTGATTTCAGCAACTTTGATAAAGGTCAGATTGAATTGTAAAAGTCTGGAAGCAAGTATCTCCTAAACGGCATTGCTTTTCAATTGTTCGGCATTGCTTTTGCATCACATCAATAGCAATGTTAAGGTATGCAGTATTACTGACAAACAACTGATCGGCAGACATATTGCGGTACGTAAATAGATTGGAGATGGTAACGTTATGGTTTGGAGGAACATCATTCTTATAGATATCCCTGGGACTCGTGGTTGTTTCAAGACATTGCATAACAATTTAGGTTTTTGAAGCGTCACTGGCAATGAGTTATACCATCTCATACTATGTTTCTCCCCCAATGAAAGTGGACTCTTCCAGTAAGACGACGCTTCTTGCCATAAGGTTGGAATTGTGTTAAAGTGGTTTGAGGAACATATTGATGAAATGTACCGATCCCCTTAAGTTTTCAAATATTTATTCCGCGGAGCACTTCTGAAATGTCAAAAAGTGCTAACTTAAAACATCTCAAAACACTTCATAGCAAACTACGGGTGTTTCATAAGTTCCACTTGCGGATTTGTTATAATCTTCCTCTGGACATTTACTAATGACTTGTAGAAGGCATACCACGGCGAGATGCATCTGTTTTGCCTGATATCACGATAATATGAGAATAGTCGAACAAAATATATTCTTTGCCACTTGTAAATTTGCTTGAAGAGAAAAGCATAGCAGCCTATACGATATATGGTTACGGAGTCATCACTCCCACAGATGTATATTAGACATTATTAATTATGTTATACTTAGATTATAATTATTGGAATATTTATCTGAGAACTAAATTATCAGTGAAACATGAAGAAGGTTTACAGGTTTTTTTATAAAGGATACTTAACTGGTTCCTTTGTATTTTAATGAAGCTGTCAAATGGAAGAACATGCAATATATAGGTCTAATTAGTGACAAACATAGGGAAATTTCTATTTTTAATAGAGGCCCAACTTGCATTTAGTAAGAAAATTCAGAAGTTTCTTAGGCCTTTACTTTTGTGTTAAGAAATGAATTTTACATATTAGTTTGTTGTCTAATTTTATTTCGAAATATTTTATATGGGTGCTTCTTGATTCAGGATTTCGTTTGACAAAATACATGACAAATACATGATTTCGTTTGGCAAAAGTGTCCTATTCTAAATCACTTTCATAGGCAACGGCAAACTGCTATTACGCTATGATTTGTAGCGTGTTTTTCTTAATTTTGAATTATTCAATGATTGATTTTTTTAATCCTACGCCCGTCTTCGGCATTTTTACCATTAATTCGCGAGTAGTCCAATAACATAATGAGCGTGTAAAAAAACAAGGGTAAAATTTAGCCTCTATGGAGTTGTCCGTAAAGATCTTTAAATTAATACGGCAGTTCTGGAGGTGGTCACCATCCATATCTCCTTGCTGACACGGAGGGAAAGAAGCTGAAGCCTGAACTCCAGTCCGACGTAAATGTTGCTATAAATAATCATGGTTAGCTGTTTAACAATAGTAAGAAACTCCAGCAGCCCTAATGATTGAAATTGTACGAGTTTTCCAAAATAAAATTGCTGAGGAAAATAGAGCACTGCGACTTTTGAAATTTCCAATCATTACGATGTTTGTACTTGGAAAATTATTAGTGATGAAAATTATTGGCCCTAAAATAAATCGTTTAGTGATTCTAGATTCCATAGTTTTCGCACTGGAGAATTAGTTTTGAAGTTTTATGAGGAGTTTTCTGACATGCAAAGTTTGATGTTGTAAAAGAGTAGATAGCAAAAGATAAACTCGTGGAACATACCAATATGAACACTTTATCAGATTTTTTTTGTATTTCTAGTAGTTGATAGTGGCTCAACAATAAATATGATCAATAAAGTTTGGATGGTTAAAAAAATTCCGGAAAAGAGAAACATTTCGAAAATTTCTTCTTAAGCTTTTGTAGGATTTTCCGGTAGCGGACAAAATAAGCGCATTTGTTTTGTTTAATCATCTCATAAGTTGTGAAAACATGTTGTGCAGGCGGGCTTTTGAAAATGAATCAGTTTGCTCTAAAGGAAATCTATTAAGGAATTAACAAGAAAAGTTCACATAGTAAACAGACTTGTCTCCTAAACAGTGAAGTATAATAGGATTCAGTGATATAATTAAATAAATGGTATATTTTGGGACATAGAAGAAAAGTGATGGACTATCCAGAAACTTAAATAAATATACTGTACCCCTGAAAAACTTGTTATCATTTTTATTAATTTCGACTTCGCTTAATAAATGGGCATTTTTATCAGCATCTAGAATCTTATTAATTTCTGATTAATAATAAAGGAAAAATTTACTCGTCACTTTTTCCCTCTGCCTGAGATTGTCATATGCGAAAAGATGGGGAAAAACTTTAAAAAAATGGTTTTTCAATGCGTTAGTAGCTGCAGGCAAGTTTCTTCTGTTTAGATATATGGAAATTCAGATAAATGAATTATTCAAAAGCACTGTCGTGTAAAAAGATGTAACAAAAATCTAAGATTCAACTTTTATTTAAAAAAAAAAACAAAAAAAAAAACAACATTATTTAAGAGAAGTTCGAAGATTCCCCTACCATAATTCTTTCCAATTTATTTTTTTTTCTTTGTTATCTTCTGATAGCAGTTTCTATTATTTAAGAAATCATTGTTGGGAATACATAAACGAGTTCGTTCAAAGAAAGTAAAAGCCAATAGAATCAAGCCTCCTCAAGCATTTTTTTCCAAGACGTGAAATAAGTTCCTTACTTTTAGAGGTGTAATGAATTCAGAGCACTTGTGCTAGAGAACTAAAAATCATTTGCAAATTTTTACAAGCTGTTATATAATTTATTTAATTATTCACATAAAAACTTATGTTTTGTTAAGATGTATAAATCCACTTCAGTGCTTTTGTCTTAGCATTGGAATTTACTTTGTCCATACATTACAAGAAAGGAATGCATTTTACTCTTGGTAATTTAAATAGGTTAAGAAGAGCAGTCCGATAGCTTTATGCTCAATAATGATAGTACAGAAAAACAAGCCAAATGAACTTTATTCAAAACAGATATATTATTAATTAAAAAGTATGTGTTAATCGTCCAGAGTTTTTATTTATATTATACCAATTTCTGTTGTTAGTTTTTTTTATCTTGTTTCAGAGTAGCTTAAAATAATTGTTTAATTTTTGATTTTATTATTATTTAAAATAATCGGTTAAACTTTGGCTTTGTTCACATTTACAGTAATAGATTATATAATACAGTAATAGGACAATAATAGAATGTACAGTTACAGTGCAGTTACAATAATAGAATATACAATAATGAAGTGATTTATTTTGTAAAGATGGTGAGTTTTGAATGCTTTTACAGCCTGAAACTGAGATTTCTCGTTAGGTTGTATGCAATTATATTATTTTTGGAATTCAGCTACCTCATTGTATGAGAGGTGAAGAATTATATTTTGAAAAAAAATTATAAATACATCATATATATTTACTGACATAATATCTGCAGTTGTTTTGCGAAAATGAAATTACTTTCGTTTAACATTTGTAGATGGATTACTAAGTTTGCTTTTAACTTTATATTACAATTTAACTAAAATATACAAAATATGAATATAGCTATAAAATTTTAACACCATTTAGAAAACTATAGCTTCAATAGTGACTCTTGCATAGTTGTTGAAAAAGATATCATTAGAATATGGAATATCTGCCATTTTAATATGCTTTTTGCACTTGATTAGTTAATGGTCCTGATTTGGTGTGATCTCAGAGATACTGCTTAGTCATACATAGTCTGTGTAAAGATTGAATAGTTTGCGTTCTCTTACCAAGAGAAAAGGTAATGAATATTTATTAGACGTTCATGTATAAATTAAGATTTTAGATGGCCATTAATTTCTTTGACAATATAAGGAGTACTATAAGTACGCTGCAATGAAATTCATTTCATTAAAATAACGGTACTACTCCGTTAGAGCAGCGCCAGTTAAAAACGAAGAAAAAATTAGAAGAAATCAATGCTGCAATAACAGGCCAAGTATCGCGGCTTGAGATTTCCAGTTTTCGTTTAAAATATTTCATGTTATTTTTTGTCATATTTTGCCATTTTGATTTATTACGATGGACTACCCAATTTGGAAATTACCTAATGACGAAGAGGCTGCGAAGATTCCTTCAGGATAAAGGAAAAATTCGTAGCAATTGACTTTATTCTTAAAATCATTCGATGAAGTTAACTTTTGACTGAAACAAAGCTCATACATGGCATTGTTACGTACGTTCTTACTGTGAAAAAATGATTGAGAAACAATATGATGGTTTGAAGGCTCGCGTCTTTCTTTCCTGAGTGCCCCTCGTTTCAGCTATCTGTGGTGTCAGGAATTGACGTCGATTAAAATTTGACAACTTCAGTTATAAATCAGCCATAATAGGACAGTAGACTGAAATACCTACTTGAGGGAGGTATGTGCAAAATTGTTTGATGTCTCTTAAAAGAAATAAAATGGGCGGTGCTAACAAAATCGTAGAAATAGATGAAAGTCTTTTCCCAAAAATAAAAAAAATGGATGTGTTCTTTCGGAACAATGGGTATACGGGAATTTATGCTAGGCAAGCAAAGAATGTTTTCTGGTTGCCGTTCCCGATCGTTCTGCTACAACATTGATTACTGCCATTCAGGAAAACATCGCGGATGGCAGCATAATATTTTTAGACTGCTAGAAAGAATCTAGGAAAGAGGAATTAAGAAATGCTGAATTTTTCACTGTGAATCATAGTTATAATTTTGTAGACCCTGAAACCAGATGCCATACCCAAACTGTGGAGCGATTGTGGCGAAGTGCTAAATGGAGAAATAAATTGCAGCAAGGCACTGCTCGCCACCATTTAGAGTCATATTTGATCGAATTTATGAGATGTCGGTTGTATTAAAAAACTGAAATTTTTTCTATAATACTGAATGATATTTGTAACTTATGCCACCAGTTTAGATTAAATTTCTTTTTATTTTATTACTTTTATTTATGTGTAGAATATTCTCTATGCCACCTGTTTAGATTAAATTTCGTTTTGATTTGTTGCTTTTTATTTATGTGTAGAATACTCTAGATTAAACAATTAAAAATACAAAAATTACTTTGTTTAAGAATTATGAAATTGAAAAAACTACTTTTTACAAAAGTAATTTTTTTGAATCTCTTGAACTCTATTATTTATTTCATAATTTTATACTTGGCGACAATTGGTGGCCAAAAACGTGGAGCATTTTTAACTGACGTCGCTCTAACGGAATAGTGCCAAAATAAATAATGTGTGTAAATTATGTACATTTTACTATAAATTAAAAGGAAAACCTCTATAAAGTTTTATAACGATTATGTACTGATCATGCTGTCAAAATATGGACTGTCATCCACTTTTAAAAACCTTAAATCAATGAAACATTCAAATGACTGCTGCCGAGTTGCACTTATTAATAATAATGTCTAAATATTCGAAAAACGTAACAAATATTCAATGTAAAAACATCTTATCAATGCGTTAGAATTTGTCTTTAAAATAATTGGGTATTTAATTAGCATGTAGAGATGGAGTACAACAATATTTAATTAAAGCAAAGAATTAAGATCTAAATATACATCAAAATATCTGATGCGGACAACACGTGACTTGTACGCCCTATTAAATTTTATACATTTTTGCTGTGCTTTATTTACATTTACTTCCTAGAATTCCTTAGAAATATCTTTCTAACTCAAATAAATCAGTTCTCATTTCGCGTCAGAGCAAAAATTCATAAAAATTAAATCTTCATTAAAAATTGTAAAATACAAGAAAAATCTAAAGCACTAAATACAGTTAAAAGCAAATAAAATTAGAGTTTGTATGCAAAACAAGCAACTCAGCCAGCAGGAAGGAAGACAAAATTTTCGGTTCACGATATTAAAAATTAAACTTTTGGTCACACGCAAGAACGCATCCAAAGTCCCTTTGAGTCAATGCCGAGGCGTGGGGTAGCGGTGATCTCCAGCAATGGCGGCTACTCTGGCTACTGATTCTGGAAGAAACCACACTCCACAGAAGTCTATAAATTTAATCATTTGATACTTGGTCAACATATTATCTACTAAATAAATTTTGTTGTGATATCTGTTTTCTTTCTTGGTGCAATTTGGATGGCCAGCAGTGTATAATATAGGGTGACAGCATTTGGTGGAAAAATTTGAAAAGTGAAACAACGCTTATAGAGAATCAACGCAAAATGGCAAAACGAAATGTATAATCCTTCTGAACCAATTGCCCCTTTGGACCCAAATTTCAATAAAACTGTATTATATATAAAAAAATACTATGAAATAAACAATATCCCCTTAATGCAAATATTAGATTATCCTAATAAATAAATTAACCAATTTGCCGTTGCAAAATCTTAAGAATTCCAATGGTATAAAAGAAGTTAAAAAATTTGTTTCCTAAAAAATAATGCAGAACTGTTTATATAATTAAAATTATATGTAATTAAAACATAATATAAAAAATTACAATGAAATAAGCAATATCCGTTAATATAAATATTAATTACCCTAATAAATAAGTTAACCAACTTTCCGTTGCAAAATCTTAAGACTTCATATGGTATAATGCAAAACTTTCAATATCTTAAAAACAGTGAAATAAGGAATAAATAATATGAAAGAAACAAAAAAAATTGGAAAAGGAAAGTATAATTAATAATATTTTATCTCAAATTTCCAAGAGAAAACAGTCAGCAGTCCAGTATACAAAGCATAGCCAGTAAATCTGTGTGTTTGTTAGCTAATAACTCAGTCACTGCTACAGCTACTGTCACCAAACGTTCCATAATTCCTTTCTGGGTCCTGGAGAAGGTCGAAGTCCATTTTTGTTTTTTTTTAAAAAAAAGAAGCTTAAATCAGAGATATTAATTGAAAACTGTTAAAAAACTAATTTTCGCCCTCATCTTTTCCGAGTGGCAACAGTGCTGATATCAGCAACAATGATTGCGTGGCATTGTTGCCCATTATGTCTGATGCGATTTCATCAAAAACGATAAAATAAAAAACTCATTCGAATTTTGCAAAATCGCTTCGAGGTGCACTGGCTCCTATCTATTTGCGCCTATATGCTAAATTTCGTAACGATGGGTCTATTAGCTTACGCGGAGCACGAACGAAAGACACACAGACAGACGACTCTTTCTTTCATCATATATAGAGATAGATGACTTTACACCTTTTGCAACCATTGATCAGAATTTTTTCTCGTTAATATATCTTGATCTGGTCAAGACAGGAATAGAACATCCTTATTTAGGAATATATGTAGAAATCAAGGACAAGGAGGACAACATGTGGTCTCTCACTGTTCCGTCCTCGGTGAAGCAACGTTCATTTGTAGTGGGCTCTTGGTTGTAGCTCACAGTATAGTAACTGTATCTTTTTTCGAACGCTGAAAATAGCCTGGTACAAGTTCGTAGAAAATGGTAATTTCGTGAACAATTGAGGCATGAAGAGATAGCAGTTTTGAGATATTCAAAAGTAATGGCAGAGTTCATTGAAATTGTTGAATTCGTGGCAATTATTAAGTTGAAGCGAATTCCTGAAAAAGTTGAGGAAGCGGCGAAGATCCGGAACTTGTTCAGCAGTCATATTATAACCAGGAGCTTGCAAGTCTGCTTTTGGCCGCGGATAAGCGTCTTATTCGGTAAGGTGAGATCTGCAGTGAGCTAGAGAGAGGGGCTAGGCTTTTTTTAGCTCCATAATAATTTAGGGGGCTGGCCAAATGAATGAGGGGGTGGGGCAAATGTGAAAGTTAAATTAAGCTTAAGTTTTATCAATGAACAGGAAGGATTTGAAACATGAGGTAATGGATACCTTATAGTACATCCATGGGGATTAAAATCTTAACGTAATGGCTGCTGGTCAAAGTATTCATACCTTAAATTCAGCAGTTGGGGCGTTAGTAAATATTAGTTCATTGTAATGAGTTATTTTGATATTGTGCACTAATACTAGAATAATTTATTAGGTAATCATCACTATGTTGACTGCTGCTCATTAATTGTGATAAAAAATTGCTTTATATTAATTTCCATTAAGTAATTAACTGCGCATAACAGCAACTCAACAGAGAAAGTATTGTGTGCTAAGAACAAGACTGTTAAACATATATTTGCCATAAAATCATTTCCAGCATTATCGTAACTGAAAATTAAATATGGATCATGTGTTTTCCCAAGCTAGCTCGATATCATCATTTGTTACTTCATTGTAACATAAAACAATTTCTCTCTAGTGAAACTTCCTTCTGTATGACCGAAATATCTGAAGAATAATTCGCAATAAATGTCAGAGTACTACTAGGATGTAACAGAATTTATGATCCATCTTCTAATAATTTAGGCTTTATGGGGATATTAATTTTTCGAAATAAGGTCGATGTTAACAAAGAGCAGGTTTTGCAACTGTGCTGTAGTAGAAGGTTTATAATATATTGTTTGGTGGCGCAATATGTGTGCTATTATGATATAAAGTAAACAGTGCTTTAATTCATAAATTTATAAACATGGAAAACGTTTTTGCGTTTTGTATCCTGAGTGTTATGTTACAGTTTAAAAATAAAAGCAAAGCGAAAACAATTCCAAAATTACCAGATACGTCAAGGCAGGGTGATGCAAAAATCAAATATAAAATCACTCAAAGAAGAAATGGGAAAAAAGTTTTAATTTATGAAAGAAATCAAGTAAAATTAAATGGATTCTACATTTCCCAGTAACGTTTTGAACTTAATTTTTCTATTTTGTTTAACGTACTATATATATATATCCGAGATTTAGGCATATTGATTTTCTTAATATTTTACATTTTAGGCTATAAATATTAAGCCTTTCTAGTATATGTATGGCTTTTCGTTTTTTTCCCTCTCAGTTTGGGAACTTTTGTACATAAATGATCATTAAAGCTTCGGTATTCTAAATAAATTGGCGTCATTAAAATTTGACTGAAATATATTTACTTTTGATTTGCGATATTTGCTTTTGAAATTTCAAAACTTTTGTAGCAGAAATGCAGTAAATTTCACACACGAGCACATGTATACGTACACCTGTGTGGTACGCATACCTACGTAAGATACATACTTATACATAAATATACTGCATACACTTATAAGATTACAATCAAAGTTACTTATAGATAGAAGAACTGTATCAAGTGAAGCGCTATATATGTGCAATAATACAAAGAGTGAAATGTTTAGAAGATGAAAAATTGTAACTGATAATGCTGTAAATATATATGAGTATCAGAAAATAGTGAAGCAAAAACTGTTAGAGAATAGTATTTCCAATGCCATTCACAATAAAGTAACGTAATGCCTTACTAAAGCTTGAGGTGGAATTGAAATACTAAAACAAGTTAGAAGCAATATGAATTTGTACTTTCTGAATTGTATAACTGTTTATCGTGCTTTCTGTTCATGCGTTAAGATAAGCATCTGTCAGTTTCTTGAGATGCCTAGAGCTTATGTAAATGCAGTAAAAGATTAGTTTTTTGTATATACCTGACTAGTGAGATTATAAGGTATTTCTCCCGCCTTCTTCGCGTGCCTTCGTGGTGCAAGAGTCAGCATACACGGCGCGTATTCGAGAGATCCGTGCTTCGACTACCAGCGAGGGCATTGCACATTTTTCATCCTTCCTGTTTTTAAATAATCTAATGGATCTATAAATGGCGCCCGAACTAAAAAATGTGGTGGATGTTGATTCTCCACGACCCGGATTTGGCGATTGTGTTCCGTAATCCTCAGTCGCCCTTTAAAAGAGGGAGTATATATGGTATTTCTCCCGCCTTCTTCGTCGTGCAGTGGTCAGCACTCTCGGCGCGTATTCGAGAGACCCGTGTTTTGAGTCCCGGAGAGGGCATTGCACATTTTTCATCTCCTCTGCTTCTAAATAACCTAATGACTCTACAAGATATTGCTTCAATTCCCTGAAATATCTGGCTGAATGAAAACCCAGTCGGATGGGAAAAGGGTCTGTGGCTTTCACTAATCAACGAAATAAAATGCAGTTAGTAGTTTCGGACATAAAATATGTACATTTCTCATTGCACTAGCGATGCGTTATTCACATATATTGAAAGTCTGATACAGGTATAAACCATTGACAGAGAACGTTTATAACAGCTGAGTGACTTAAATACTTAAAATTAATAAATAATTGAATGAAGTGTAATTTCATTATGGTTCTGTATGAATGGTTATCAAGAACGTTTAAATTCAAGTTATAGTTTGAATCTGCATTCTATATGTTAACGATCGTAGCATTTCTTCGCTACAAAAAACATAGATTATTTTTAGGTCTTGGCGTGACTTCACTACTGTATTTTCCTTTGAACATAAACGTGAAAGTGAGTGAAAAACGCTTGCCAGTATTAGAGTGTTCTTGGTGTAAGAGAAAATGCAAATGGCGCGAAGACTGCCTTTCTAAGGAAAGAAATATTTTGAATGGAGTTTCCTACGGAAAAATGGTTAGTTATTACTTTTACCACAGAGAAAACCCCAGTAACAGCTGTCCGTTAGCCGAGGTTCAGTTCAGATAGCAGTACCAGTAGTCAGTGATTTTATCAATATGGCTACTTATTGTCCCTACATTTCTACTATTTTCTTTCAGTCGAGTATCACCGTGTACTAGCGCCTTTCCCAATATAGTGGCTAGTAATACTGCTTGCTTTATCCGTGTTCGAATCCAGGAGAAGGTGTGAATATATTTAAGGGCATAGTGTGTGGGCTGCATGTAACATATAAAATGCTGGCGAGTTTAAATATCCTTCCAAGAGGATGGTGATAGATGAAAGAGTTGGCATACTCTCGAATCCACCCTCGCGATTTTCTCCATCAAAATTGGGGAGGAGTTCTTTAGTTATTGAGATAGAAGTATACTTGTACAACTGTTTGTGAAATTCGGGTTGACCCGTCCATTTCATCCTGTTCTATGCATTCTTCTTCAACTAGTTATCTGTCCTTTCTTTCCTTTTCGTGATATCTGTATACTTAGTTCTTCGTCAACAGTATGGCATTCAGAGTAGGTTGGATATAAATTCAAAGACTCTTCCTGCTGCATGCAATCAGATGTTTTTCCCATTCTTTTCCATGTACTAATAATGTTAGAGCATCACATCCGTACCATTACAAGTACATGGAAGCTCTGAATGGTAAATTTGGATAAAGTAACACATTGTATGCAATATGGACTTGGGATACGTTAACCATTTTAATTATGCAATCTCAACAATATCAACAACAATATAGCTTCCTTCTTTTACTTGAATCTGAACATTCCGCTGGCAAGCGTAACATGCATGGAGAAGTTATCTACGCTTCGAAATAATTTTTGGGGGTGTCATACAGCAGCTTGGGATCTGACTGAAATTTAAAGTTAGGGACCTGCATGTATGCACGTATGTTGTCATGCTACCGCTTCTTGCTCAGTCACAGAAAACAATGAGTTCCTGTGCCCCTTACTATATTTTTTGTTGTAAAGCAATGAATGATCAGGATTTGAAGATTGATTCATGATAGAAAGCTAAACGTTTTATACATTTAAAAGGCACGACAAGAATGTAGATTGAAATGCTTCCCTTCCTGTGGTAAAACAAACGCTAGAAATTGTGAGACTTGTTTAATGATTCATTATTCGAAGCTGTTTACAGAATTCAAAGCGTACTTGAAAAGAAAGGGGATTTATACTGAAGTATCTAGAAAAGAAAAGGTGCTTTTACGATTTGTGAGTGTGACATGAAACTATGAGAAACTTTTGATGATGATCGTACCGTGTACGAGAACCGACTTTGATGCTTCATGCTACATAAGCAGAAAATATTGATATCAAAGATTCTGTGTTCATATTTATAGAATTAATATAAATACTTATAAAGGAAGGCAAAATGGAACAAAGAAGTTTCTAATAGGAGCGAATGCCAAAATTTTGGTGAGTTGAGAAATTTTGGTGAGATGTTGTAGAACTATGAGTGATAGAATCGTTTTAGTTTTGGACGGAAGTAAAAACAATATTCAAATTCTAGTCTAATAACAAAATTGATTTTCTCGTTCAAATTCAAAATAAAAAAAACTGAAATAAATTTACCAATATTTTGTTGTGGTCATTGTGTACCAGGTTATAATTTTAAGCCTTAAAATGTTCATTCTTAATTATAAATGTACTTTATAAAAATGAATGTATTACGACGGAAATGCTAGAAAAATAATGTCTTTGAAGCTTATATGACATAATTTGTATCGTGCTTGAAACTGAAAAAAAGAGAAAACATTTAGAAAGTAATATTAATGGCACGCATTTAACTTTAATACTTTTTTTAATTCTAATTATTACTCTTCCGTTTTGGTAACACAACAATGTTAATTAGTTTTTTTAACGATGGATCAGTCAATTTTTACGATAGTTTGAAAGACCATCCATTTTCTTATCAGATCTAAAATGACGAACCCATTATTCAGTTCCTAGCAGTTTTGTAAAATTCAGGTTTTGTTACATTGTAATACGTATATTACGAAAAGTTAAATTAGATGTGTAAAGTACATATTTATATCCAGAGCAATTATTCAAGGAATGAGATATGTGTTTTTTTAATGCTTATCACGCCATTTTATTCAAAAAGAAATATCCATTAACTTATTCTAAGGCGCAAAATAAATTAACTTGCGTCTTCAAGAAAAACAGGCTGGCAGCTACATAATTTCCTTTAATTAAGCCTGTTGTTAAACCGAAGAAATTAAATAAGTTGGTAATAACAAGCTGGACTACCTAAAAACAGGAAAATTATCTTTACAAATCCTCAGAGATCTAGAGATTTATGCACTTTAGGAGTCCAGAATAAACAAAGAAGTCTGAAGAAGATTAAGGTTTCTAGTCGCTTGTGAAATAAATTTTGCTATAAAGGTAAGAGATAGTTTAAGACGCGACTCTTTATAAACTGATCAACGGAAGGCAAATACATCAGAGAAAGATATGACTGTATTTTGCTAGCTATATACATATTTCAGAAATCAATTTAAATCAGTCTAAATGAGAAAAAAGTTTCATTTGATAACTGCGTTCATCTTTCATAAATTTTATCAGAATATGTATAAATGAATAGACATAATGAGTTATACCCCAAAAATTGCAGTGTGTTTGTGCATGCGGGTATCTAGAAATGACATAATCTAGTTTACAATGGTATATACATTAGCTCTCATGGCGGTGTGTTGTAAATTTCCGCATTTCTGTATTTTAATTTCATATCAGAGTAATTTATTATTCACATCTCATATAGATATGGAAATCCTGGAACGCGGGGAGATTTTCACCCAGCATCCGAATATTAAATCTATTATATGTATATATATGTGTGTGTGTGTTATTAAATGCGATGATAGTTGTAATAGATTGGGACTGAATGGTTTACTATGTAAATACAGGCATATATAGCCTAACTTCAACATACTTTTCTTATTAAAGCTAATTTCTAAGAGGCATATTTTGATTCACATATGCACCTCATACCTTTAATAACTTAGAAAATCTTCAGACAATGAACGATACATAGTACGAGACACGTGTGTTAGCAAGAGTGTTAGCAAAAGTGTGTTAGCAAGAGTGACGCAAGAAAGGAAAAGTGATGACCCATTCAGAACAAATGTGGGAAGAGTATTCAAAAGTTTCCTTTCTCAATTGAAATGCTATTCAAAGATTGGACAAAAGGTATCTGCATTACCACGTCACATAATATCTGATGATGAAGATTAACCTCGAAATAACGCAGTTTATATTATTATGTTATAAATAGTTTGCTATTTTTAAGGGAGGAAGGGGAAATATCAAAAAAAGGAAGGATAGGAATGGTTAGTGCAATTAAAATCAAAAGTTTGTTTTGCATATTTTTATCTCACGCAGACACACACACATTATAAATATATACACTCTATAAAACATCTACACACCAAGAAGGAATCAACCAATTGCTTTGAAATTTCGTATTGACCAAATATGCGAATGATTAAAATTTGGTGTCCAATGAATGAATAGTGCGATCTCCACTTCATCGGAACTGCGCATCAGACAGATGTATATAAGAAGTTGTTCTTTAACTGTTGTTAAAAATTTCTGTTACATTGAGATTCAGGACATCTTTCAACGCCTGAAAAAATGCCTCGTCGCAGAATTCGAGCTGATTACGAGCAACTGTCAGAGTTTGAAAGAGGTCGTATCATTGGATTGAGAGACATGTTGGGCAAATCGGAGGACCGCTCGTCATATGAGTCGAAGCGATGCTGCGATTAGAAGATGTTGGCAACAATGGGTGGAAAATGGCAGATTTCAGCGTCATGATACTTGCGGTCGACGTAGGGTCACAACAGATCGGGAGTGACTCTCAGAGCATGTGTCACAGTGCCTTATTCATCGCTATCAACCATCAGTCGTGCGACAAGCACACGAGTGCCCACCATCAACATTCACATACGGCTGATAGAGCGAAATCTATGCTCGTGCAGAGCGTTACACCACCTGCCACTCACACCTACACACTGTAAAGATAAATTACAGTGTTGCTTGGTTCGATTACGTTGAAATTATGCTGACTGGGAGGTATAATCTTTAGCGAGGAATCCTGCTTCCAACTGTGTTGTGCATCGACGACGTATCTGGGGACGCCAAGAGCAGGGTGCCGATCCTGCTTTTCCTATTGCACCCCAAACAGATACTCAATCAGGATGGTCTGAGGCTGTTGCTTAAGTTTTGCACACCAGTGTATAATATGATTACTGTTGTTTAAATGTATTAACTTAATTTTGCTTTTAAGAGACTGTACTGTTAATTGTGTTTCAAGTATCTTTCTACTCTTGCGGTGCAAATTGAACAATATACTTAAATGATGAAACTGTCGAAGATCCGTACTTTGAACCTTGCATTGGTGGATGCCGAATCGGCAAGTGCCCTTATGAAAAACATATATATGCATATATATGTATATATGTTTAGAGAGAGAGTCAGAGAGAAAAAGTGAATGAGTAGATAGTTCCGTGTTTGTCACTTCCCACTCTTAAATTTAAATTAGCTAATCATAGTTAGGTCAGGTCAGAGATAGGCAGCAATTCTGGCATAGTGGTTATGTTGTTAAGTGTTTTCTGTTACTGAATTACTGAAAATCAATGTATGTATCCAAAAGATACGAAATACCAGACAGAACTAGGTAAAATCTAGTAATACTAGATCGTTGGATTAAACTATTAAATATGAAAGTTTCGTGCACTTTTTATTCATAAACTTCATAAGTATTAAAATCCAATTCCAGTTTAAAGAAAGAAATACAGGATGAAGACAATAATAAATAAGTTAGATAAGATTTTCCAACATAAATTATCCCCCATATTTTTACTTAACATTCCAACTCTGCATGATAATTTGATTAATTTAGTGACAAGAACACATCCAGATAAAGAAGAGATAAGAAGTTATTATTAAAACATCAGGCTTCTTCAAGGAAGAATGCTATATGTATTGTGTAATTCAAGCGGTTGGAAGCAACTGGTTAATTAAAGTTCTCCATATAGAACGGAAACATCGATAAGTCGATTGAAAAGCCGGAATCATCCAACATTAGCCAAGATAACGAGCCTTCTCCAATATCATATCTCCGACACAGTTCATAGAAACAGGCCAGGTAGCCCAGCATTAAGAGACTGTCAATTCGATACCTATAAAAGTAAATTAAGTGCTAGAAAAAATATTTAAGTTCTTTATTTTTTATGAAACTTAATTCATATGTAACGCCAACAGTAGCGGAGAAATGTTCAAAACTTTCGACTGGGATTTCATTTGAGAAGATGATATACGGTGCAAGGAAACATTTCGGAGATGTTGTGTAGTGTTTTATGACTGACAGTGATTAACATTTTTATGCGAATTTAAGTGTGATCTCAAATTTATTTTTAGGTTTTCATCGGGAAAAGGAATTCAAAATATCTTTTACATATTTGACGTTTCCTCACTGTAATAGAAGAAAAAAAAGTGTTTCTGAATAAGTTACCTTCCGTTCCTATAAAACAGAATTTTGATACTATGTATGCCAATTTATTTTTATTCTTTTTATGGAGCTATAAGAAAGAAAATCAAATTTAATAGAGAAAGTGAAATGAAAGAAATGCGATTCTACCGGAGCTAGTGAGAAACTTTAAAGGACCTAGCATGGTATTACAGTGGCTGTTGTGAGCAACATGATTTGTCATATTTTATACCGTGCAAACGACCTGTGATCAAAGATGAAATAAATATCCAGTTTCGTTGTTAACCTACCAATATCCCTGACTTTAAAATCTTGGCCTTAGGATTCTTTAATGTCACATAAGCATTAAAAATTGCACATAGCAGAATACACCAGCTTATTCAAGCTGTTAATATCGAAATGTTAAATGATACATTTTTGACTTTTGCGATATGCCATGGAATGCATTATGCAGGATGGTAAGGAAATAATTACAAACACTCAAGAATGAAAATGGCTGTGCTTCTATCTCAGAACACTCTCTCGGAAATCATTACTTATACCAGAGAATCCTTTCATGTGGAATTGAATAGAGCATCTTTGAACACTTAGAATGCCAAATTTCATTAATCTGCCTCTTATTAATACCGAATTATGAAGGTCTGGAAAATGTGATTTTTATCACTCACTCACTTACTCACTTCATCAAAAACCTAGACCACTTCTAAATGACTTAGATACTTGAAATTTGGCATCAAAGTAGATCATATACAAAGGAACAAATCTAAAACTTCAAAAACTTCATTATTATCGAGATTAAACTAAATAACATTCATAACGAGTGTTTGACAACGTCACCAATAGATGGCGTTGCGCCGATGTCTGGTTTTCGCGCCATTCAGATGCTCATCAACTTTGCCGAGAGAGAAGAATAAACACCTGTTATAATAGACAAAATGATAGCACAAAGGTAGCGTGCAGTACCCGCTCTTTTTTCCTTTTGTTAGTGGATTCGGTCAGCGATATTCTACAGCGATATTGCGAAAAGAATGTAAACAGCTTTCAAGCGATTAAAGCGTTGTTGTTCAGTAATTCAAATTTGAGTAATGAAATAGATGCCAGATGCAAATAAAACAATGGAAAATAAAAAGAAGAAACGTGAATCTATACTTTAAAATAAAATTTGAACTTTTATATTGTTTAATAATTAAAAATAACTATTCAAACATATTATTTACATTTTTACGTCCCTTTAAAAGTCTAAAACTTCAAAGAACTATATTATTGTTACGAATTTTGTATTTAGACAGATAACTTCAGTACAATTATAGATAAAATTGTTGCATTTTCCCGTGTGAGGCAGCGCGAGACAAATTTTATAAGAAAGCTACGCCGGAAAATTAAAAATACAGGAGCACGTCCGTTTAACATTGAATAAATGGATATCTAGGTAATTTGTATTGAAATAGAATAAATGTAATGGACTAAAATGTTAGCTGTAAGCGTATTTACATCTTCTAATTGCTTTCCAGAAATCTTGAGAAGCAGAAATTACCAGAATTTCTCGCGACCGATTGAAAGCTATAAAATGCCAGAGAGAGAACATCTCAGCTCAGTTGTTTAGTTAGCTGCTGTTGTTATTGTTGCGAGTTCAGCTTGACATCGGTTAGCTTTCTCTTTGCATTACGTTCCATTTTAACGTTTTTAGAAGTTAAGTATAAATATTGATTATATTGCGTGATATCTTGAACACTTGTACTAATATTTCTAAGGATAATCCCGGCGTTCTGTTATATTTCTTTTGATAAGAAAAACTTTTATTAATCTTTTATCGTACTTGTGTTACGGTCTATTACGGACCCGCATGCACGCAGCACTGTTATAAACTATATTATTATAACAGTATAATGAGTTTAATCAGGAAGCCGTAAAACGCTATAGAAAGAATATCCAGTGGTAAATAAAAAGGCCCCTAACATTGATCAGGCAAAGAAAAAACTGTCATCTGTTAGCTAAAACGACGTAATAAATAAACTAATAGATAAATTAAAAGACCATATGGAAGCAGAAAACGTTGTCAAATGGGTTCTTCAGTATCATAAAAATATATTAAACAATTATTACTTTAAATTATTCGAGCGACTACAAAACAAAATAACTATTATAGTTGAAAATTTTAAAAGTATTTCCGCAGATACAAACATAAAAGTTAAATTTACCATTCTTACAAGATAATCTAAACATCAAAGTATCCAAGAGTTTTACTTCTATGAAAGATCATATAAAGCATTTGGTACAGAAGAAACCATTGCGATAAATGAAGAGGATCAAGCTAACATATTTAATTATAAACACAAATAGAAAAAAATAAACAAAAATAGACAAGGTAGCATGTTTTGGTCTTCTGGCTCGAACATACGTCTCTTAGAGGAACAGTTTATAAATTTTTTTATTTCATTATCATAAAAAGAAACCAGTGCAGTGTAAATGCAAGAAAAAAACACTCAGGGTCACATATTGATGGTTTAGATGCCTTCTCATATCAGTGAAGGTTTAGATGCCTTGTTATTTAAGTGTCTAAATAAGAAAGTTGCCTTTAAATTAGCTTTTCAAAAATTAACGATATCATAACAAACACATAAACATGAAAAAGAGTTAAGTTTGAGAGAAAGGATGTTCGGTGTTCGGTGTCATCAACAAAAGACTGGAGAGGATGGCAAGTTCCATAGCAGTTCCTTTAATCATAGCTCTAGAAATGTACAACATTCTTTAAATCATTCAGAAAACAGTTTATTACTTTTCTTCCAATCGGATTTAAAACTTGGCAAGTTAATTTCTAATTGGAGAAGTCACATTGTTCTAACGTAATTCATTGATACTTAAAACTTGACAATTTAGAAATCCGATGTCAAAGAAAGTATAAGATTGTTTTTAAAATGAGTTGAAGAATGTTGTATACTGCGAAAACAAAGGGACAGTTCTATATCTTCCGTTCTACTGGGCCGATTGGCGAAATTCAAATTGCGTTTTCCATGTCTCGAAAGCGTGATAATATAAATCAGGTAAAAAAACTGTTTTAACTATAAATGGTTTTATTATATTATTTGATCTTATTTAAACAAAATAGTGTCATAAAATAAATCAAATACACGAATTAGATGCATTTTACTCTGCTCTCTGTGCATGTATTGATACATTTGTTTTTTAAAAAAACTTTAATTTCTTCAGAAATGTCGCTTGGGCCGCCATTAGAATGGGATACATTGCTTACTACCTTACAATACTTCCCTTTTCGCCTTTTTCGCTTTCAAAGTTTTATAGCCTTTGTACTTAAGTAGCAAATGTGCCGCTAATTACTCTATCAATTACTTATTAACAGACCATGGTGTAACATTGTTTAAGAATTATTACTATAATTATTAAATTTCCTATCTTCATCGTCCAGAACTTCATCTCTCAACTTCTCAAAATGTTTCACTCATTACTCAACTTCTCAAATTCTTATTTACTGTAATATTCTTTTCTCCTAACATTACTGTTTTCTTCCGATAGATATCTAAGCAAATTTCATTTTTTATCATTTAATGTTTCCTAAGGGTCGTTACAAATTACGTTACAACAAACCCGAGCAATAAAACAAAAAATAAATAAACAAAAATTAAATAAAATAAAAAAAAATGCAAGTTTTCAGATTTATATTATTATCAAAGGGAGTTTTTACAACGTATTACCTTTATATATTAAATATCATGTTCTTCGCACTTAAACCATATAAAATTGTATTTAACAGCAATATCACAAAATATTTAAAAACAGCATATATTTAGAAATTCTGGCAGACAGCCTCGCGCGCTGCAGATAAAAATGTTTTTCTTTCATACAGTTTTAGCACTGCTCGCTTTGAAATCGTTGAAATTGTTAATCAAAAATTCGTTAAAGGGTTACAAAATATGAAATAGATAATAAAACAAATTCTAAATTTGGGCTTCCAGATGCCCATATTAGAGTGGATTACTACGTTATTCAAAATTTGATGTCTCTACGTACCGTTGTTTTATTACAGTGGGAGAAACATACATACATTCATGCAGATTCTTCATTATTTAATTTCTTTAAATATAATACAGGGCGATAATATTTGGTGGCAATAATTTGAAAAGTGATTCCTCGTTTATAGTGATTCGATGAAACTGACAAAACAAAATTAATAGCCCTTCTGAGCTAACGCTTCTTTGGGCTGAAAAAAAGAACGAATAAAATGGTGTTACATTTAGATATCGTTTGAAGATTTAATAATTTTTTTCCGAAATGTACAGTTATTGTAAAAAGCTATAATACTTTCTCTAATACTTTGTTTGTCTGAAAAAAAATATTTTTAGCTCAAATGGCGTTAGGCCAGAAAGGCTGTTAATTTCTTATTTGCGTGAAAAACGCTAAAAGTCTGAATCACTTTTCAAACTGTTGCCATTAAATATTATCGCTATGTATTATATTTAAAGAAATGAAACGATGAAGAATCTGCGTAAATGTATGTATGTTTCACGCATTACGACAAATCAAAGGTACCTAGAGCCATCCAATTTTGAATAACGTATGTCTCAACCCGAATATGGGCATCTGAGAGCCCAAATTTGGAATTTCAAATTTGTTTTATTATCTATTTCATATTTTGTAAAGCATTTATGAGTTTTTGATTAAGAAACTCAACGATTTCAAAGCGAGCAATGGCAACACTATATGGAAACAACAGCATTTTTATCTCCAGCGCGCGAGACTGTGTATTGAAAATTCTAAAGATATGCACTTTTTAAATTATTTTGCGATATTGCTGTTGAATTAAATTTTTTGGTTTAAGTGCAAAGAACATGATATTTAATAAATAAAAGCAATGCACAAAACGTTAAAAAACTCCTCTTTGGGCGTAATATAAAAGCTGAAACCTTTCAGATTTATTTTTCTTTTACATTATTATTATTTTAAGCCTGAGAACTTCCATTTTATAAAAATGTTCTTTTATATTTTAAACATTTCATTATTTTAAAAGCTCTCAAGTTGTTTGTAGTTCGTTCGTATTCTCAAAATCAATTTATCAGATGACGCGTAAGCTTAAATTAATAATTTATAGTAACTAAAAATTTACAGACACTGTGTTTAAAACTCTCGGTAAGGACTTGAATAATACTGTGAAAATTGTTCTGGAACCTTTACAACTGTTCCAAAATTCTAGTAAACTTAATCACATATGACATACCATCAGATAATTATCCGTCCCTGCTATTCAATCAAAATGCATTTAGTCATTTCAATAGGATAGGAAATTTACGAAATTTTATCTCTAGCAACAGGAATAATTTGAAGCCCCGTCGGCAAAAAATAAAATGAACTTCATTCGAAAAATCTGCATCCTGAAATTACTTCCCTTTGTTACTTGCTAACATTTCTGAAACATATAAAGAAAGAAGATCAATTGAATTTTCTAAGAAATAACTGAATCAGGGGCTCAGAATATGTTAAATATTTATTTGAAAGCGAAAATTTTCAGCGCAGAAAGAAATCATTTGAAATCTTTCATCCAAATGATCACGATAATTATGGAAATAAAGAGAGTAAAATAACATTTCTGCAAAAATAAATTATAATGTGTCAGCTTCAGTGTAGAATGCATTCACAAAGACTAACAAATTTGGAAGTTAAATTCTGAGCTCAATGATTCAAACTGGTAGCAAACTCAATAACTTTGCATATTTTCTGACCCCCAAAACTTATTTTCATTTTTTCATTAATGTACTAATGAGTTCGTTAAAACTGGCACTGGTATTAATTGCTTATTTAATTTAAATTCATAAATTATGCTTAATAGCTTTATATTATAATGACTTTTAATTTGCTTATTTTTGATTTGTTCCACTTATTCTGTTTCTTACTAACTGCATTAATATTAAATTATTAAATTTTTAATTAGAGCAAACTATTATCAATACTTGAAGCTCATGCACTGACTACTAATAAGTATTTGGACACCTATGCAAATGACGATATCTGCGGTCCTAAGTTACGTCATGGACTCCGCCGGTATATATCGTGTAGGAAACAGCATCGGCTTTAGCCGCATGCAAGATGCCTCGCAGTTCGGAGCTCTCTGATTTCGAGAAAGGTATAATTATCGAATATCACAAATGTGGCCGATCCTTAAGGGACATATCTAGCGATCTGAAGTGCCTAAAATTGACAGTGGCCTATGTGAGTAAAAGAAGTGGAAGGTGAGCGGTGATTGTCGGAATGTGCCCCGAGTCGGCAGACCAACCAAACTGGGAGATAGAGACCGACGAGTGCTGGCCAGAGAAATTCGTAAAAACCGCACCCCAACCGATGGCCCTCATCCGCGAGGAGTTTCAACAGGCATCCGAGAGTATTGTTTCAATGAATACCATCCGTAAGGAAGCACATCTGCTTGGTTTTCATGGTCGTGCTGCTGCCCATAAGCCTTTGATCACAAAGTCCAACCGCGCTGCTCGGTTAATGTGGTGCAAAGCACATCGAAATTGGACCGTAGATCAATGGAAACGGGTTCTTTGGAGTGACGAAACAAGGTTCACCCTTTACCGTTCGGATGGCAGGGTCTGGGTCTGGCGTCTACCTGGAGAACGTCTCCTGCCAGAATGCATTGTGCCAACAGTCAAGTTCGGCGGAGGTGGAATTATGGTCTGGGGGTGTTTCTCCTGGTATGGGCTAGGACCCTTGGTCCCCATTCATGGTGAGCTCAACTCCGATGCCTACTGCACTGTTTTGGATGACAATGTGCTTCCTACGTTGTGGCAGTTTTACGGGTTGGACCCCTGTTACTTTCAGGACGACAATGCCAGTTGTCATGCTTCGACGTTAACCAAGGCTTGGTATGGTGCCAATGGAGTTCATCGAATGGACTGGCCTGCCCAGAGTCCAGACCTGAACC
>KK114652.1:267991-295201 GCA_000611955.2 Stegodyphus mimosarum
TAATTTTATTAAAATTAACTATAAAATATTTAAAAAGTAAGTAACTAACGTAATTAATTAGAAGGTATATGTAAAAATAAATAAAGTTTGAAAACTTTCAGATTTTATGTTATAATCAAAGAGGCGTTTTTTTTCATGGGGCATTCAAAACGGGATTTCAAAAGTGATACAGACATTCAAAGCCATTCAACGTGAAATATGTTTGACACTGTAGCATCTCTACGTTGCTGAGCCACGAACATAATACCAGTAAGAAATGTAAGGAAACCTTGCGCATAAAATATCCGTGCTTGAAGATGCACGTAATGTTAATATTAATGGAACGCTTTAAAATCGTTGAGTTTTTTTATAAAAATTTCGTTAAAGTTTTACAAAATATGAAATAGATAATAAAACAAATATCAAATTCCAAATTTGGGCTTGCAGATGCCCATATTCGAGTGGACGACTAGGTTTTTCAAAATTTATATCTGTAAGTACCGATAATTTTTTACAGTGCGAGAAATATACATGCCTTCATGCAAATTCTTCATTATTTAATTTCTTTAAATATAATGCAGGGCTCTAATATTTAATGGCAACAATTTGAAAAGTGGAAAACCATTTTATTGTGAACCAACGCAAAATGCCAAAAATTGAGGTAATTTGGGTGAACGCTTTGAAAGATCAACCCGAAACATTAAAATAGCAGATATTATGTATAAAATGGGGATTAAAGTTTAAAGGTAAGCGTAGAAACAGAATATGTAAAAAAGTGCGAAAGCCAATACAAAATACTCTTCTAGACGAAAGGGTTTTCTTTTAATGGCCGGGCACTTTATTTATTTAACAGACATTAGCCTTGCGCCACTATAGGGGCCGGAAGTGGCTGCCATTTCATCATGGTAACACATTATTGGCGGCCACTGTTGCCTCCTATGAAGGGACCCATGCCTTCTCCGGGATTCGAATCACGGAACATCGCTGTGGCAGCCAGGGTCACTATACAGGCTGGGCAGCTCCTCTAGATGAAACTGCACTAGATGAAACTACCTCTAGAGTAATATAATTAAAGAAAAAAGCTAAAAAATAGCCCAACAGCTGTAACCCAACAGTCTTCAAGCGCACGGCAAGACAAAAGTTCAGAAAATGGTAAAGGACAAAAGTAAGGAAAAATTTAAAAGGAAAACATTTTTAGAATAACAGTAACTGACAAAAGTGTATAAAAGTTAAACAACGTTTTACTGATGTTGAAGACATTGAAGGATAAGTGTTACTGATGGGACAGGAGTTCTGTGGATATTTTGTCTTCAGGGTTTTGGATTTTATATAACTAGTAATTTTGTCTTTTCATAATGTGAATAATAAAATGGGAATGCATTTTAGCAATAACGTTTTCTATTATAGTACCAACACAGATACCTTCAGTGTAATGTTAGTTTTAAAAGAGAAGACTAAAATATTTAAGAAGCTAACAAGGTTTAGATTTATGGCCTTTTACTTATAGTAATTTAAAATTGTAATGTTTCAACACAGAAATGGGTTATAAAAAGAAGTGCAAAAACATTTATATTTATTGCAATGACAAAATAGGGCGTTTTATCCCACTCTTTTCAATAAAAAGAAAATACTAGTTTTTTTCCTCATGGAGGGAATTTTTAACTTTTCAGGTTATTGTTATATATTCATGGTGTTTTTCCGTTATAAATTAAATAAGTTTGATTAACTTTATTTAAAGTGACAGTGAATTAATTTAAACTGGAAACCACCCTTAAAAATCTTAATACAAGCAGCAATATCACAAAGTCTTTTGAGTATGTTTTTGTTTGATTTTAGTAAATAATACTTTGCTTTTCCTTAAGTAATAAAATTCTTTCTGGAATGTTGTTGTCTGGTTCTAGTAATAATATATTGCTTTATCTTTGTGGGACGGTAACAAAACAAGTCTCTGAAAAAACGTTTTGACTTATTCTAGTAAATATTAGTTAAGTTTTCCTGAAATAAAAATATAAAAATGTATCTGGAATATGATATTGTTTGATTCTAGTAAATAATCTTTTGCTTTTCTGTTAAGTAATAAAATTCTTTGGAATATTTTTCTGCCTGATTGTATTTTGCCTATATTTTGTTTTTCTGTTGAGTAAAAGAAAAAAAAATAACCATATGGGAATATTTTTACTAAATTTTATATTTTTGATTGGAAAATCTGGAACTGACTAAAGGAAAATAATTTAATTTTTAATATTCACGCTTTCTTCGTATGAAAATTTTAAAATGAAATTTACAAGTCCGCATATTATTAATTTTATTTACCCAATTATTATGATTAAAATCAAGCATCCTCTTTTTAAAGAAATCATCTACTCATTAAGAATTAGATAACAGAAAATTTGTTATGAACGATTGGTATTGAATTTTTATTCTGTAATGTGTCATAATCCGATATGTACGTTTCAATGAAGTAAAGGTGCATTAGAATTTTTCATTAAATTTATTATCTTGTTCTACAAAATAATTTATTTTTTTAATTTTCTGGTAATATTGTTGCTTTCTATGGGTTCGTGGATTTCGAGTTATTGATGATAACAATTAATGAAGAATCAAAACACAATTTATTTGCCAGTAAGCACTGTTACACATGACAGTTCGAAGGGCACGGTTACAGACGTCGAAAAACTACCATAAATACTCTGGAACAAACTAGCAACACAACCTTCAGGCTGCAACTGTGAAGACAGTTTCACGGCGAAGCGTAAAGTACAGCTTCCGACTCGGTCGTTCGCTCCAAAGCTAATCTCTAAAATCAAGACACTACTACTGATCTCAAGATCCTACTTTCTCCCATAACAGGCAAGGTATATATAGCTTTAACCTACCTTCGAGAGTATTCCCGAGGAAATCGCTAAGAATGCGTTCTAGAATGTTCTTTCTCCGTCTACGGCATATCACCAATTTTGTAGCCAAATATTGCCAAATGGGCTATTTCGAGAAAAATGTGGCTACCCTGCTTGTTCCTTCCACTTTTTGGCAACCCTAACGTCGCTTTCCGGGGAAGCTATCTCACCGCAGCTGGGAATTTCGCAACAATATTTGAAAATCGTTCTCGCGAATTACATAATTGTTAAGTACATTGTGGAAATATTGAACAAAATAAAAAAAGGAAACAGTAATAAACAACTCAAAGAAATTTTTTTTTCTAATCTGAAATCTCTCGGAAATACGGTAATTCGGATTAAAATAATTCATTTAATACAGAAACTTTAAGATATTCTCGGAGGACATGAAAGTTTATGAACTAAATCGTACATATTTCAAATTCATTTGATTTGTGTACTTATGAGTTATAAGACAGTATTCCAATGAACATTAAAAAAATCTTTCTTATCACAGAACCTAATGTCACAATAAAAAATTTTTAATTATTTTCAGCTTTTCTAATTAAAGTAACGAAACTTCTAATTGATTCTTTCACCTATCAGCTTCTCCAAAATGTAAAGAAAAGAGAGTAAACAAAGATAAGATTAAATTTAAAATTTGCGGATTATATTGCTATTTAGCAAGCAAATTTGTATAAGGCAGTTCACAATATTATTTGAAATTCTTCTCTTAGAAATGTATGTATGTATGTATGTATGCTTCTATGTATAGATGTACGTGTTCATGTATACATATTTATATTCATACGCACCCATACATATGCACATTCATACATACACATACATATACGTACATGCATATGTACACATGTGCATACATACACACATTTTTGAATCCAGTAAGGATAACAGAAGATTGCCATTCTGTTTTAGCTGAAATATACCGTTTAATGTACTATTAAAAATTGTTGTTGTAAATTCAGAAAAATATTTTCATGATTGTAAGGTTCAAAAACACAAAAGCAAAGTAAGCGAACTTCGCCAAAAAGAACAGTTGAGTCGGTGAGGAGGTAAAGAGAGGTGTTCACAGACTTTGGAGACATATTCTGCTGTTGTGCTAATGTGTAAAAATGACTACTATATTTTTGTGTGTATAAGTAAAAAATATGTGCTGTGAATATGATTTCTATTTCGATAACAATTATATTGCTCACTACCTTTGATACTAATCTGTATAGAAATGCTCGTAATTTAATCTTTTAACACCACGAACGTTTTCCCAAACTCATATTTTATTTTTAATTAGGTATGCATGCAAACATTTCGCCCTCCGATTTGTATACGGTCCTAAATATGGTTTCGTGCGTCAGGTTCGTAATAAATTGAATGCATACAGGTCCGATGATAAGTTGAAAAAAATTATTTTATCAAAAGTAATATTTCCGAGATGCGGAACTTTTCACATAAATACTCGTACAGGTGTACACAGTATCCCAGAGCGAAATCAGTGGTTACACTTCAAACTACTAAGAACGTCGTTAAACACAAAGCAATGTAAAGCGCATCCGAAAGACGAAGCTTCCACGGATATCTCAGTACTCCGAATTCTCTCTGAAACAACTCACAGCAACAACTGAGGCCATCGGTATCGATGCTGTCTCTGGCCTTATATAATTTTCACCTAACCACCGAGATATTTCTACTATTTTTTGCTTCTCGAAGTTACTGGAAAGAGTATGAGGCTCAGATACGGTTACAGTTAATATAATGGCTAATTACATTTGTTCAATTACGGTACCTATTACGCTGATATAGAAACCGGACCAAAATGTCGTCAAATAGTCACCAAGTTGGCGATTTTTCGCTAAATTTTGCGACAAAAATTAGTCGCCAAAGCTGTTGTTAGCTTGGCGATATGTGGCCAGTTTAGCGAGATAGCCATTTACTCAATGTTAAATAGGCTTCCCCCTGTATTCTTTTACTTCCAACAGAGCACCCTCCGTCTAGATTTTTATTTTACATTTTACAGAAAAATACAACAAATTCACATATAATTTCATTAAAATTACCCGTATATGTACAAAATTCATAATACTATGATCTCCGTCTTCAATACCAAATATCTCGGTCAATTCTGTCACACGGGATTCAAACGTTTTGCATTTTATGTTTGACAAGAGTACAGAATTTTCTTACGCATAAGTACATGGACCAGAAGAACGCATGAAATGCCAAATTTCGTAATTTTTACAAAATTTATTTCTTCGAATTTAAAAATACCAAAACACGAATCTTTGAGCAATTTGAATTATTTTTTTTAATTTGAAGTACATGTTTACGACCAACATTTCCAAAGAAAGATAGGACGATCTCTGTGTATATATAATGCCAAATAAATAAAATAAATAATACATTTAAATTTCATCCCATATTCACTTAGAAATAAACCATATGCAGAATCAAAAAGCCAGAAGCACAGTAACAAGTTCCAAGAAAAAAGGGGCAAAAGATGCCAAAACTAAAACTGAAATAAGAAATTTACATTCTTCGCTGCATTGTCATTAGGGGTTAATTTATTCCGAACTGAACATGGGATAAATTTTAAACATATTATTTATTTTTATTTATTTTGTATTATTATTACTTCTTGTTGTTGTTTTGTGCGAGGAATGACAGTACGATTTTGACAGTTCCACCTCAATTTTGAAGAAGAGGCCCCCGGAGGGGAGGATCCGAGGTTATCCCACGACTCTTCATTTTACACCAATCCACACGAGGCGACTTGAGGCTCGCTATATATTTAAAGTTTCCTAATGACAGAAAGACTATACATTTACAAACATTCATGCTTTCTCCGGGATCCCAACCTGCGTTCTTTGGTACGGTGGTAAGCGTCACTAACCAATATCTCGTTTGAGCGGCGAACAGCTTTGTATCTATTAATTTATATATATAAGGAACCTGGTACTCATACAAATATTAACAGTAAAGAACTGAAGAAACCAAATATGTTTAAAATTTTTCATTTTAAACATATTTGGTTTAATAATCAGTCATTTATATGAATAAATTGGTTATAGTACATACTTTACTTAATTTAGCATAAGAAATATGGAAATATGAATGTTTGCAACATCGTCATCGGTAAACTGAATATTCACTTCGATTGTCATGAAGTAGCATTTAATCTCCAAGCATTCATCCACCATACTCTAAATTATTAATTAAAACATAATTAATGGCTGTACTAGTGGATGCATCATTCAAGGACTCCTGTATGACCTAATATTCTATCCCTTTCCCGAATGCATAAATCTGATGTTCGTCAGAAGCATTCAACGTGAATAACTTCAAACTTTAGCCTAGCTTTTGCATAACTGAGGACACTGATATAGTTTATGCTTCGATACGTTTTCACGTGTGCATCTAGTGTTGGCTACTGAACAAAAGTGTATTATATCCTAAGTACTTACCTGGTTTAAAATTGAATCCAGTTGATTTTGATCTCAGACCTTGAATTTTCACTTAATTTTCATCTCAAAACTTGAATTTAGAAATGCTAACAATGTTGTTTAACATATGTCAATGACCGCAAAAGATGTCGCAGGTGTTTTACAAAGCTAAGAAATAATTTTATGGAAAATCATTTCTTAAGGGCAGTTTAGACGTTTTATTTGCAAAATATCCTTAGTCATGATGAGTCAATAAATGAAAGGACTGTATATTCAGCTATGTAATGTATAACTTTAATAGATTAATTACATAGCTACTGTATGAAATATATATGGGAATTGATTGCTGAGTATGATGCTGAGTTTTACTTTTATATTGGATGCAGTGTTCAATTAATTTGCGCAACTAAATTTTAAAAAATCAGAAGTAGTGTCAGACTTTACTTTTATATACTTTTATCAGTGGGGAATGCGAAATGGGTGCATTCGCAGGTAAATGTGTATTGTTACGAAATGCCCAGCTGCGGTAAGATAGCTTTCTCGCAAAGCGACTTTAGGGTTACCAGAAAATGGCTAAGAAAAGCAACGTTGCCAGATTTGGAGCGAAATCGCACATTTGGCGACAAAATTGACGATATACCGTAGACGGATGGAAATCATTCTAGAACGATTTCTCACCGGTTTAAGCCAGAATTTTCTCGGAAGCAGGCCAAAAGCTTTATAAGCTATCTTTACGCGGAGTAGCAGTCTAGTATAGTCTAGCGTCGAGTGTCTTGTCAGTGCATCGTTGAGTTTAGTGTATCGTGAGTTAGTGCATCGAGAGTGTGCATCGTTGAGGCTATCGAGAGTATCATCGAGTACATCGCGAGCTGTAGCGTCGAGAGCCTCGAGAGTAGGCTGATTTCCGAGAACGGCCGAACTGAGTCGGGAGACATATTGTAGTGCTTTGCCGTGAAGCTGTCTCCATCGTTATGCCTGATAGCCTGAAGTCTGTGTTGCCGATTGTTTCAGCGTGTTTGTAGTAGTTTTTCGACGATTGCAAAAGTGTTTTGGACATGTCCTGAGTAATTTCGGGTAATAAATTGTGTTTTTATTCTTCATCACGGGTTGTCGTTAATCACTCGAAATCTACAAACCCGTAGGAACGCAATTGTATCTTCATTTTGACAATGCTAATTGCTAGAGAAAAAATACGTAACAGTAAACTAAGAAATGACATATTTATGCTTCTAGACAGTACATAGACCATTATCAGAATCTGTATTCGCAGACAACCATACCAAACGTAGTAGTTGCTCAGCACACACTGCGTGCATAAGTTTTAACATTTGTAAATCTAGCTCTCACCTCTCAAATGTTATTTCGAATCTTCTAAGTAAGTTACTACTGATAGCGTATTTGAACCGCAAAAAAATCACAAATATCCAACTTAAACTTATTCTGCCTCATCACTTGTGAGGGATAAACAAATAGATTGCAACAGAAAATCACCAGTCCCCCGAATTTGACAGTGAAACAAAATAGTCTTTAAAAGCCTCTGCATTTACAATTCTAAATCCTTCTTAGGAAAAGCGAGCAAGCTACGGATCTACATATAAAATTTAACTTAAATTATAACTTAACAAGCTGATGCCTTGATATTCTAATTTCTTATCAAAAATTCGCTTTTCGTTAAAAGGCAAATGTATGACGGGCGCCAGCCAATGTTATGATCTAAACACTCATATGGTTGTGAACTCTTTTTTTTTTTTTTTAATAAACTACTTTCTTGATAATAAACTGTTTGCCACTCAAATCTGTATAAATTTCTCGAATTAGTGTCTGTGGCGAAGTAAGGCATACCGGAGGGATGTAAATTGTGTTTAAACTGGTTATTTCGTACTGAAATGATACCACAAAACTAAATGCAATCAATTTCGAGCACTACAACTAGCCGTCGATGTCGGAACTTTTATCGAAATCTTTATTCTTACATACCCCAATTCAGACACTGGACAGACCTGCAACTTTCCTTCAGTCTTGGTCAATCTGGCAAGAAAGTTGCCCACATGTCATACCAACCGTGGATAAGCAAATGCCATATATTCCTCAAGAAAGGCTCCAAGACTGGTATATCAGTATATCATCGATATAAACCCACAGAACGCATAAAGGGGGCAACACAGTTGTTCCCGCTTATGTAGATCTTTATGATGTCATTTTTCAGTGCTGTGGCAAACGGAGAGATGCAGATTCCTAACAGAAGAAAATATGAAACAAATTTTAATATTCTTTCATTACAACACACAAATAAAATTTAAGTAATGCATTAAACTTCTAACAAAAGCTTTTCTATCCTCAATTTTCTAGAAATGGATGTATGATATAACAGATAATCAAATCGCTTTTCTTTACTCGTTTCCACAAATATTCATAAGATCTACTTCAAAGATTTTTCAGAACCTCGGAAACCTATACATTTGTGTTTTAAAAGTTCACTATTGATTTACCTACTTGTACAAAGAAATGTGTCTCTTTACGCATTAATTCATTTAATATACGATTTATTACTTCCACGTTATGAATTTCTCTTTGTTATGTAGTGTCTATGGGTTAAATTATAGAGCAGAGCAAAGCGTTCAGCAACATTGCTTTGCAGTTTTCATAAAGGAAGCAAAAGTAACCCAAATAGTGAGCATATTTTATTCATCGAGGCGAAGAAACCTAATATTTTGCTGCATCCGCAAGTACCGCTTTATTTTTATGTCATCGTTATATGATTATTTTATAACGTATGAAGATTCACCAGTTCTCCTGAGATGTGTACCTGATCACTTTCAGAATTTTAGAAAAGGTTTTGCAAGTACAGAAGATATGAAAATCCATATCATATATTCATTCTGTTCATTTTTTGTCGCAGCAGAGAAATCCATAAAAGATATTCATTTCTAAAATTCCCTTGTAATATTCTTGTTTGCATTTTTTATATCGGAATGGGATTATTCGCCGTCGCCGTTTCGACGTCATCACATTTTGCCGTCGATATATTTCGCTATCGGACCGATTCCCCTTCAAGATATTATTTTTCTTTAAATGCTTATATTATACCTTGATATATAAAATTAAATTTATTTAGTTTAATAATTTTGTTTAGCTGTTTTATAGGCGAGACATTCTGTTGCGAAAGCAGTGAAGTTGTTGAATCAGAAAGTTGCAGGGAAAAGCAGGACTGCCAGATTTGGCGCGAAATCGTTCATTTTGCAATATATGGCTACAAAATTGGCTATATGTTATATAGGGAGCGAGATCATTCTAGAACGCATTCTTAGCGTTTTCCTCGGGAATATTCTCGAAGGTAGTTATATATACCCTGTCTGTACGAGGGCAGTAGAATGTCTTGAGTTAAGCGATTAGGAGGAGAGCAATCAACCGAGTCGGGAGCTGTAGTTTAATGCTTTGCCGTGAAGCTGTCTTTACCGTTATAGCATAAAGGATGAGCTGCTGATTGTTTTAGCACGTTGGTCCTACCTTTTGAACGAATGCAAGCATGTCTTTTGAACTATTCTATGTAATAGTGCGAATATTCCCCATAAACATACTGGCGAATAAATTTTGTTTAGCTTCTTCATTAAGTATTATCATCAATTACTCCAAATCCACGAACGCGTAGAATGCAACACTACTTTCCATATCATACTATTAAACTTATTTAGTTTAATAATTTTTTTCCCTATTGTACACATCTGACTGTCTTAAAGTTTAAAAGTAGAAAGCTTAAAAATATATTCTAGAATAACTGCTGAATATTTTTTCCAGATAAAGAGTTTATTTGGAGTTTTCTTAATGTGATAATTAGATGTATTGTATATACTATATAACAGGAAAAACATTAGGTCATTAACGCTTAAACGACGGTGGTGTGAAAATAGTTCAGAGTTGCTGTGTAACAGAAAAGGCCCCAAACGTTCAAAAAACGTTCATAATATAAGAGAGAATTTTTTGAAATTTTAAAATAAATTGACCATTTTTCAGGTAATATTTAAGGAGTATTATCTAAAGTAATTAAAATAAACTGAATATTATTTTTGATTTTATATTAAAACTCGATTTCTTGAAAGTACTTTAAAATACATTGCAAGGAAACATTTGTTCCGTAACCAGAGTTATGTTAAAACATCTTTCTGAACTTTTGCCATATAAAGAAGCAGAGGTTTGTTAACATTTACATATCAGCAATTTCCTAGTATTAAACCTTTTAATTTATAAAATGTTTTTTCTATACACTTTTATACAAATATATCGTTACGCATGACATAAAAGTTAACTTATTAGTATATCTATCCGTTGCATCGCGGTAGCTTAAATTTAAATTAATAAACATTAAGAATACAGTATTCGCGAGTGGACTGCATATTTCACCTTTTATTCAGCGGCTTCAACTTTAGAACAAACACAACACAGCAAAAAACCGAGCGTGAAGGTTACAGTTAGCGTTTACAACAATGCGAGCTGCGCAATACGAACTACGCAATGCGAAATAAGATCTGTCAGACAGGCAGACGATCTGATGGCCGAAACACTATCTATATATTACTTTAAGACAGTAATGTGCTAACAAGATTTTAAAGTAATTCCATTTTCGTTTAAGATTTCATAAAGAAGTGAATTTCCTGCTTGCATGAGAAATTTCTCTAAACTAGCTGATTAAAATTGAAATTTTGACAATAGTATAACTTTTATTATATCAGGGGTTTAGCCCGTAATAATGATAAATGATAATTTTGTTCTATTTGATACTGACATGATTTTCTAGCTAACTATGTGAAATTTCTTTGTATTCCATATTTCTAAACAATTATATGTATTAGAAGCAATCTTTGTTACGCATTTCTTTTTTACTTGACGGCGAAGTGGCCCACAGCGAATCAGCTGCCGACGGAATGTCTCGTCAGCAAAAGGGCGGTGGCCAAATGGCTGCTGCGAAACGGCAATGGCAAAAATTTTTAGACTCTTTTATTTTTGGTACTGACTTTCAACCATTTACTGTTTCCCTATAAAATATACTTTGAGAGCTTTGAAAATTCTTCTCTGTTTGTCGAATCCTGAGATTATCTCCTAACAACCCATTTAGAATCTGTCGAGATGATGAAGCTCTTATTACTCCCTAAGCTGTAATAATTATGAGTACTCTGTGTTATCAGTATGAAGAGATGAATAGTGTGTTAGACTCCAGAGCACCATTAAGAAATTCTTATTTCCTAATGCCCCATTACAAAGCTGGACGTGCACCATCAGAGATGTTCACATATTGCATTATGTTGGCCATCCATTTCTGTCATATGGAGGGCCTCAAATAGTCCTTCTGTTGATGGTAGATGTAAGGAAAACAAACAGTATTCTTTGATAATATACGTGGTAATTTGAAAGATTTATACAGGTTTTCCTAATCATTTATTTCAAGATGTTATGCTTAAATATTCAGCAACAGAATAAAAGCTGAAGTGTGAAATTCCCGTCATTTAATTACTGGAACATTTCTCTAATTTTGTTCAAATGTTTCAATTCAAAATACTGACATAATGAAAAATAAAATTCACTAGTAACTGTGATTTGTCCACCTGCAATTTTTCAAATTTGCGGGTGAAGTATAATAATAATTTTTCAAACAATAAGTCAATAATCTCAAACTAATTTCCAACATAACTTTTCAAACATAAAGTCAGTAATCTCAAACTCAAATTGCACGTGAACGGCATATATGATCTGAAAACAGCGCACGGGGTAGAATTATTTTAGCCAAACTAAAAAAAATATTAATAAAATAAAAACTATTACAAATAAATTTTGAAATTTCTTTAAACAGTATTTTTTCAAACATACATAAACTAAACTACAATAGCGGTACCACAAAGCAAAAAATTCAAACTAATATTAAATGTTTTTCTAAAATTCAAAGTTTAGTAACTGCAAGGCATTTTTATTGGTTACACTTTTAATACAAATATATTGGCAACTAAATATTACATTTTCTGACTGAAAGTTATTTAAAATAGTTCTCATATATGTAATTACTCATTAAATAACTTATTTTAGTTTAAATTGAAAGAAATTCTGGAAAGTTTAACTTTTCAGAGAATATTTCAAAAGTGGGACGAAAAACATAATGACAACTAGTCTCTTTGCTTTACTTAGTACATTATTCATCGACACATAAATAAAATGCAGATGTTTGTGCATAAATAATTATAAACTTCTTTTATTCGTTATAAATTTCTTTCTTATAATTATAAACTTCAGCTTTACATATGATGGGGTTCCGATTTTGATAAAATTCTCAGCCTTGAGGAGAAATTACTAGAAATTAACTTCAGAATGGATTGTAAATGCTCATCTGTCAATCGGGCGTTTTTCTCATTAGTTTTCAAGTGTGAAAAAAGGAGGTGGCTTATAAGCATGTTCCTGAACAATGCGATTGTTTTGAATACCAAAATTCGTAACTGATTAATTTTTGACAATTGCAAATAAAACTAAACAAAATTTTCATCTTCAAATCCTTGAATAGGATTTATGCTACACTGTAAATTAATTAGCTTCATTTATAGATTTTCTGATGGGTCATTCGCTTTAGTTTTTAATGGTACTGAATATATGGATTGGATATCAATATGGTCAAGTGTAGTGGAAACCAGTTGTATAACCATAGGCAATATGGGTATTGTCCAGTCATGCTAATTATCAAGATAACAGGCACTTCACACGGCCCACAAAGGGCCTCCACGAGAAGTTTGCTCGCAGTGCATTATATTTCATGTGTTCCATAGATCTCTCTACCGCTTGACCAGCCATTTGTCAGAGCCGGGGAGAAACAATTACGTCTCTTGCATGGATGGTTTCATAGTTGATACCTCCACACTTACATACTATGAAGGATAGCTTCAGTTCTGTTTGCATTTTTACTCACTTGTGGTCTGGTGCTATGTTTGAGGTTATATTCTATGAGTGAGATTATTAAGTTCTCACATCTGTTCTTGTGATAGAGTTTTAAAATTTGATAAATCGGAAGTTTCTCATTAAGTTTCCATTTTTAAGAGTCTCGTTGTTAGTTGTTTTGTTGAATTTTTAGAATTGCACGTAGTTTCTTCTTAGAATAAATGCTGTGGCTCTTTTAACTATGTGATGTTATTTCAATTTCACTTCTTCCTCAGAGAATATCTTTGTTATGCTTTCGCAGCTTAGTGCATCCTGTGGACAGGAAGTTCATAATATTTATGATTTTCTTTCTGATATGTTTGATTCATATATTATGAAAGTATTTATTTCACTTTCTGAGTTCGGAACTTTTAGGTGATGTTCAGCTGTGAGGAAGTACTTAAATAAGTAATGTTCATAGCTGCCTCTTTCTCCGTACATTGATCTATTGTAGCTAAGTTCCTTGCATACGTGGAAAATGGGCCATGCCCTTAAATGAACCATGATATTTGTCTTGTAATTAAGCTGAATGCAGTGCCTACTCTTAGGAACAGTTGATAGGTCCTTCTTCCTTGTTCGCTATTGTCTCACCAGGTCTGCTTTTTAGCTTTAGATTCCTTTCATTATGAGTATTTTGAGGTGAGAGTCAGGCCATGGCAGTGATATTTGACTCCTAGCTGCTTCTTTAACTGGGATGCTAACTTCCTCTTTGCCTTTTGTTCCTACATGTGCTTTCAGCCAAGTGTCAAAGAAATTAGGATTTGTGATGTTGAAGTTCTTTCTGTTATGTTTTGGATTAATTTTGGTCTGTGGTGCGTGTTCGCAATGGTGCGGGTCTCTGAAAGACTGTTTGTGAATATATATGATGTTTTTACGGAGTTTGCAATGCTGTGTTTTATTGCTTCCGGGGGCGCTACTGTTTCCGCCTGTAATACACTATTTTGATGATATAAGTGGAACTGTTTTTAAATATCAAGTTGGAGTCTAGGTAGATATCGATTGCACGGCCTTTACAATCTTCCACGTCAGAACCATTTGTATAGGGAAATTTCTTTTCGTGTTCTACTTGTTTCATGCTTAATGTGATGTTATTTTTCTTTCCTGGTTGGTGTTCGTATGGGTGTGCCGGTGTCTCATATTTCTCTGCTATAAGTTCTAGGGAGTTGTAGTGGCTATTAGCTCGAAGTTGCAGTAGTATTGTCTTGTGGAATTCTTGTTCTGTCTGAATAAAAGTGTTGTGATCTTATCCATTTGAAAGAGGGCTACATTTGATGTTGTTTTGTAGCTTCCTGAGAAGGTGAAAGGGAAGGGCCGCTTGACTGCGTAAAGATACTTTTTCTTTCTTTTCTTATCAATTCTGCCCATGGGGGTGCTTCGCACAGGGCAATCTTCTCGATTACTGGATGATAGATGAGTTTTGGGTTGATTTGTTTATTCCTCATCCTTTGCTGTTCATTCGCTTTACACTGGTTATCATTTCGGAAGTTTTGCTTTTTGATAGAGTCTAGATAGTCTATAAAGTTAAAATTTTATTAATGATAATGCACAAGTATTTTTTTCTTCGATTTTGAATCTCTGAAGTTGTTACCTTTTGTAAGCTTTTGTGGATAATTTGGGTCTCGGAATTTTCCTGAAAAATTACTAGTTTTTTCTTAGTTGCATAGAGAACTGGAATTTTCTAGTGTGTTGTTTACATTTTGTGCAACTCGTCTCTACAGCTACCACTCAAGGCCAAAGTAGCATCGTCCGCAAAAGCTGTGCATTTAGAATGTTGGGGTCATTTGTGATTTATGAATTTTATCAAATGACAGGTTCCGAAATTCTGCACTTAGGCATGAGATCTGACTTGTATATTTCCATTGATACGGTTGTTAATTGTAATTACGCTACATCTGCTGGTAAAGTAATCTTAAAAAACTTCACAGACGTTTCTTGGACAGTTTGCGTCTTTCAGAGTGCCTAGAACCTCCGGCCACTAGGGAATCAAAGGCTTTGTGGAGGTCTTTGCACAACACAGCTGATTGCTGATTCTATACTTTATTTTCTTTAAATCTACTCTATAACTCCTTTGATAATTATTCGGGAAGAACCCGAATTATTGTGGGCTGCTATGTTGACTTTCTTATGATGCCTGAGGCCATTTGCCAGAGCTCTCTCCAGTTCTTCTCCTATTGCACGAAGAAGGTTTCTTGGGCGGTATGAAAATGGATTAGATGCATTCTGGTCTTTTTTATTTGAAACAACTATCTGGCTTATTGTAAAACTTGTTGGAAAGAGACATGCTTATAGTCACATTTATTCATTACGTTGGGAAATAGACAGAAAAAGTTCTTGTCGAGGATCTGGATGCGTTGGTTGTCGCTCCCGTCCGGACCAGATGCTTTTTTGTTAGGTAGGATTTTGATTATTTTTGCAACTTCAGAGGAAGAGAATGGGATAGCATCGTTGCTTGTTTTTTGGGGGGTGGCTATTGTTTCTTTTCATACCCTGGTATGATGAGTTTTCATCTGAAGAATCATGGAGGAATATAGCATCTATTATTTTCTTGATGCTTTGGGCTATTCCATCTTCCTATGTTTTGTTGATTTTGTACTTTTAGTTGATGAAATTCGGAGTAACGATTTGACATGGATGGAAACCTTTGTTGGTGCATATTTTGTACACTGGTCTGTAAAGGTTTTTGCCGTTGGTGAGGTACATCCTCCAACAGTTTGTTTTTGTTTTATGAATCTCTCTTTTGTATATGTCTCTTTGTTTTGCATACAATTCATTGGATATCTTTCTTTCTTTCTCAGTTATCGGCTTTTTCATCTTCCTTTTTAACGCTGTATTCTTGTTTCTCTCACCTCGTATTTCAAATAATTAAAATCTTAAAAGCTTTCTAGCCCTGTATTTGCTATAAATTCATAATTAAAATACGGCTTGCGAGCCGCTAATCTGAGACCAGTGGTGAAAGTAAAATAAAATTTTGATAAATTTAATTAACGTGGAAAGACATGGAGACAACATGGAAAGAGTAAAATGTTTAGAAGGTCTCTTTATTCTGGATATATGTACTAATTTTAAGAACCATAAATTTCTTCATAACACTTTAATTATAAATAGAAATAGCAACCTAATGCTAAGATAATATTTGAATTATATTTTTTTCCTTATATTAAAATTCAACAATTTCCAAAGTGAAAGTCTGTCTAATAGAATTACATGAATAAAGCTCCAGGTGTATTCTAGTAGGTGTCTTCTCGTGGAAGGTAAATTATTTTGGTTTACTATAGAGGTTTTCAATTAAAGTAAATTCCTTCCGAGCGGATTTCGTAGTTTCTAGGGGTGACTATCTTTTTCCTGCTGCATTGTTAACATATGACGTAAATCTAAATACGTGTATACACATTTTTAAATTTCGGAAAGGGAGGATGATCTAGAAACCGTAAAAGCGGTGTTTGGCGCAAAACACTTTTGAGAACCACTAGTCTACACGTTCAAGAGTAAACAGCTGAACACTGAATGGCAGCTGAAGAAGTTCAAGATTCAATTTTCGATTAAAACAAAGATTAGGACCCGAATATATTTTTTCATTTAATCTGACATATTTTCTTTGTTTACCTTTGTAACGCGATTCAACATCTATGGAACAAATTGTTATTGTTTACGGTATATGATACGAGATAGAAATATTACGCTGAAAAGCATGAAATTACATTTAAAAAAGGAAACCCATATATTATTTCGTGCTTATCATGCATTAAAAATTAAATTTCATACATGTGCTGTTGGATGCTTCATTACTGTTTTCACAATGGAAGGAAGTTATTACATATTATTTTCTCAAGTCTCTGAGTCTAAATGCTTTGTATCCGCATCATAAAGAATTTAGATTCGGTCCTCGTAGAACAATTTTTATATCAAATTCAATCTTACAGTATTTGAGAAGGAAATTTCAAAATGTTTTAATGATCTATTGCATTTCAGTTTGTGCGTTGTACAAAACATCACGTCCAGATGCTGTATTTTAAAGATGCATTACCATTTAGCCCTTCATGTTGCTAAGGACACAATAATTATTCTTGACTAGTTAATTGCGTTTATGATAAAAGTAAATGCGTAATAGTAGAAGACAAAGTATTGTTAAGGGGACAAAACATGAAGCATTTCTTGAATAACTTTATAAATGTCATCAACATTAAACAAAATTCAATTGTGTGCTCACATTAAGCCTAATTTTGTTTTTAACGAAGTTATTCCGCTTGGAATTTCTCTCTAAAAATAGGAAGCCTTAATTTGTTTATCTCCTTTCCACCCAAAGAGTAGGGAGATAAGGAAATTCAATTTAAAACTTGTTTTCGCCCACGATGCTTTCGGGATTATAAACATAAATGCAGAGCTTTGAATTAATGGAGGACTTTTTTCCTTTTAAATAAAGTTTTTCTAAACTCTAATGCACCTTCACGAAGTTTTCGTTAAATTAATAAATTTACGAAAGAACATTTAAAGAATATTTCCCAAAACTAAATTAAATTGCAGCTACAAAGCAAAATAAATTAATGAAACTTCACTTTTAAAACAGAATGTATTTTTCGAGATTGAATAATAAGTACCTTATGTAAACACATGCCATATAGAAATACAACCTATATATTGTTTCTATGCTTTTTGAATTGCTGTAACTTAATTTGTAAGGACCATTCGGCTTTTATCGATTCAAGAAACAGAAAAAATCAGCAGTACCGTGGCAAGTGTCAAACTCTGTACATTTCCCGATTGCTAGCCGAATTAGCTTTCTAAATAACCACGAAGTCACACAGAGAAGAAACAGAAATTCTTTACAAATTATCTAATTTCTACAAACTTCACTACCACTTTCAAATAATTAAAAAGAACGCTTCGAACTTATTGTTTTACTGCATTCATACTACTTGAACGCGTTACATTAGATTAAGGCTGTTTAGTCAAGAACCCGTCCGCGATTTCGACTAACGTTTCGTTCACACGATGGTTTTAACATCGCAAGTGGTCTAAGCCAAACTTCGTTGCCAGGTAATCACAGCTTGCGAAATCATAAAATATAATTTAAGGATTTTGCATAAATATTCTAACATTTCAATTTTATACCACTTGGCAAGCGGCCGACCAGTCGCAGCGAAGCAAAAGATCGATCGATGTTTTCGCTAAGTCAGCTACACATTTACGCATGCGCAACTTTTCCTTTCCTGACTGGCTGTGCCTTAAAAGCTGTTAAGCAGGTGTAAATGAACTTAATAACTTTTATGCCTTAAACCAAAAAACTTTATGACGGCAAAACCATCGTCTGAATGAAGCATAAGGCATCCATTAAATCAAGTTATCAGTAGTTTTGATCAGTAGACTAAATAGAGTGTAGTCAAAGATATTGAAAAGAAATCTTTAGAGTTTCAAAGAAAAGGCAAATAGTGACTAAACTTAGCAAAGTGGTTTTAATTTTGAATTTTTCTAAGCATAGTATCTCCTTTTTTAAGAAAATTAGATGATGAATATGTCTTTTTGTATGGCTGTCACAGTGTTTTGTTTTGCCATGATGTACCACTCTCTGTAAATGTAAAAATATAAGAATGTTTGACAAGCATGCTTTATATTTCGCAAAAATACAAATTTAATTTGCAACAAGATAAACTTACACAAAGCTAAATATATGTCTTTTTCAAAATTTTCTGGTGATTTTCACAAAATGTTTGCTTTTGAAAATTTATCTAATTTTTAACTGCATATTGCTTCAGTTTGTAAAGTCATTATGTTATTTGGAAGCAGGAGATGTAAAAAAGGAGCACTGCCTTCGCCAGGACTCGAACCACGGACCACTGGAATATGCCCCAAGCGAGCTGACCACTACATTAGGAAGGCATGCGAAGACGGCGGAGAAACACGTTATAAGTTTAAACTAAATGACTTTCAACGCCAAATCGTTGTAATAAGTCTTCAGTAAAATATTAATTGTATTTGTTGGTATATGTTTATTTAACTTCTAGTTTAACAATTCTTATTTGTAAATATCATTTTACACTTTTTTGCATAGCAGTCATTCTGCACTGCATATTAAAATTATTAGGAAAAATTTACTTATGTTAATAGAAATATCTTGGTATTTGTAATGCGCTTTAATAATACGAAAAGATGCCTAGATACTAATATATGAATATTTATTATTGTTAGCTCATTAAAATTCTGTAAAAGCCTCACGTGGTTGCAACGAAATGAAAGTAAAAAATCCCCATTAATAAGTTATACCTCACGAGGCATATTCCTTCCAGTAAAGTTCGAAAAAGGACCAGAGCTTCTTCGCAAAGCCCTGCTATGAAATTTTAATACGAAATCCTTCTAGATGTAAAAAAGTTCGAGAGAAAAAAATTCTTATTTTGCGATTCATTTTCCATTTTCTTTTTTTTTAATGATTAATTATTCAATCCTTTCCGTTCTTTGCGTACGCACTTTCTCTCAAATGAGTTCAGTATTTTAATTCATCCATGAAATTTCCTTAGCATATAAAGAATATTCTCATTCATGTTTTCTCATTCATATTATTTTTGCAGTAAAATATGGAACATAACGCAAGATAGTTAGCCGTATAAAAAGGAAATTTCGATAGTTATGAACCTGAGGTTTTAAATTTTCAAAACGTGACGCAGCCTCTGTCTGATTTTTGATGTGTTGATGCTGAAATTTTATTGAAAATAGAAGTAAAAGATTTATATGCTTTGTTAGCTTTTTGCATATGGTTGAAAGCTTGTAATCCAAAATGAGGGGCAACTAGGAATTAAGATACGTCGTGCTATTAAAGGTAAACATAATTATCTGAAATATTTCTTATAAATATTTTGCATTTGCTGCCAAGAAATTACACTCATGTCCATAAATTAAGGATAATTCGGAGTCACGCGAAAATCGAACTCTAAAATAAATTCATCACCTGTAAAATCACTACAGACATCTTCAAGAATCATATGCAAATTTCAGGAAGTAACCAGATGACATCGATGGTACGTCACAATGACGAGAGTGTAAGAGAGAGATATATAAGGAATACAGGCAAAGAAGTAAAATTGTTCGCAGGCGCTTTATAAGCATTTCAGTGCAATAACCGAATAGATTCGCAGGCGTATAAGCATTTCAGTGCAATAACCGAATAGTTATGACACAAAGGGCGCATTTGGATGATTTTTTACGTGGTAGAATTATCGGCCGTCTGAAATGTGGGCGTACCCAACTGGAAGTATCAGACGAACTTGGAATTGCCCAGAAGTGTCATTTCCAAGCTTTGACAACGATTCCAAGATGATGGTAATGTGAGTAGACGTTACAGCACAGGTCGCCCCAGAGTTACAACGTCGAATCAGGACCGGTATTTTGTAGTTACTTTCAAAAGAAACAGGTGGAGCACAGCCTCAGATCTGTCTCGTCAGCTCTCTTCGGCAACTGGTACGACAATTTCAAGGCAGACCGTGTACAGAAGCTTAGGGCAGATTGGTCTATATGCTCGTAGACCTGTCAGATGCGTTCCACTTACTGCAACTCACTGTCGCCTGCGGTTGGCCTGGAGTAGAGAGCATGCATTGTGGACACCGCAACAGTGGGCTTGTGTGATGTTTTCCGAAGAGTCCAGGTTTAGCTTGCAGTCTGATTCTCGCCGAACTTTCATATGGAGAGCTCCAGGTACCCGTTACCACCAAGAAAACATCATTGAATAACACCGTTACGGTGGTGCAGTAGTGCTCGGTTGGGGTGGAATTATTCTGGGTTCCAGAACTGACCTGCATGTTCAAATTGGAACCATGACAAGCCAAATCTATCGGGACGTCATTCTGGAACAACATGTACGTTTGTTTCGGGGCGCCATGGGCGCACAATTTGTGTTTATGGATGACAATGCCCGCCCTCACCGTGCAAACATCGTAAGGGAATGCCTTCAGTCGGAGGATATCACCCGTAAGGACTGGCCAGCATTCTCACCGGACTTGAATCCAGTAGAACACGTGTGGGACACGCTTGGCCGACGAGTTGCAGCCCATCAACCTCCTCCTACATGTCTACCGGAACTTCGGAGAGCATTGCTTTTTGAGTGGTGTAATATCCCCCAAGATCAGATCGATAATTTGATACTCAGCATGCCTAGGCGTTCTACGGACTGTATTGCATCGTCTGGGAGACATACAGTGTATTAACAATCATACCAACCATGTAATATTGGTTTTTTGTAATTTGCTCTAGGGAGAAAACATCGCTAATTTTTTTTAATAATATCAAACATATAGCATCTTTTTTTGCTCTTTACCTTTTATTTAATAAATAAGCTTTACAAATAAGTCAAATTTGTTTTGCTTCTAACTCTTCCTTTGCCTGATTTTGCATTATCCTTAATTTATGGACATGAGTGTAGTTTGGTAAATTTTTGATAACTCTAAATTCATAACAGCATTATTAATTATATGTGACGCATAAATTACCTCCAATTGCTTAAACATATTGCTTTTTATATGTTCTTTATGACATAATTTGAATTTTTAAGGAAAACATTTGCAATTCACTATGTGAAACGTCTGAAACTTATTACCATCACTATTGAGATAGTAATTTTATAATGGAAGAAATGGCAAAATTTGCTTGTTGATCTCGAAATAAATAATAAAAATTTGCGGAAATGCTGTTGCGTAGGATTTACACTATAACATCTAGAGATATATCGCATCCACTGAGGATTCAAATTAGAATACTTCAAAAAACCTAAACCTCTCTAGCTATTTAATAGTAAAGAAAATAACTATGTATATGGTCATAAGAATTCTATCAAATAAATATTTTATCACGATTCACCAATCATATTTTAGCAGTGTAATCAGTGCCGTTATTTTAAGATAAAAAGTTACATTAAATTGGGCGGAGACATTAAGAAACTTTAATCTATTACATTCGAGTCCCAAGAAGGGAGGTGTGTTACTATCACCTCATTATTGCCAATTATTAGTACATAGCAAATTAACACTCAGCAGAATTATTACTACATAGTAAATTAATACATAGCAAAATAATTAATACATAACAAAATAAGATAAACACAGAATTAAAACTTGCTGAGCTTAACTAGTTAATCTCTTAATTGTAACAGTCTGAAAGTCGCCCAGACAGTGGTTATGGAAGCCTACTTATGGTACCGAAGGGCCAGAGTTCGAATTTCGGAGCAGACATGGATATTTGTAAATGTATAGTGTCGGTACAGCACAGCCGCACTCTAAATATGCGGCGAGCCGAAAGTCCTCTCATGTGGGTTGGTGGGAGAGGAGAGAGGCGGAAGACCCCTGGTTCTCTTCCGGAGTGCTCTTCTTCAGACTTGGGGGGAGGGAAATAGTACAACCTCTGTTCGGAGGCTCTGACAACCATTGTTCCATGTGATAATGGACACAAAAACAACAACAGTCTGAGCAATCTAGATCTAGCTTACGTATTAATGATATAGATAACAAATTCTTAAGAGCCATTCTTAAACGACTTGCATCCGTAATTCAAAAAATTTTTTTAAGAAAGTGTGTTTTTTTTCTTAAATATGCAGCATCCATAGTTAGATTTTCTTGGGGGAGAAAAACTACAATGTCAATTCACAAATTTTAATAACAAGACAATTTATTTTTACAAATTAAATTCGAAGTTTTGCATTAATATTATCAATATCTATGCGTTGTGTTTATAAGCCATTTAACACAACGTTGCATTTATAAGCTATTTAACCTTGCTACAGACCAATCTTAAATATAAATGTTTGGGTTGTGACGCAGCAAGCTGACGAACGGAGCCTCTTGGAAGCAACAGCTGTTAGTTATTGATGTTTAATCCTGACCGGGGCAAATGATCCCGGAGAAGTTCTCCTGAAATCGGTAAGCTAAAGGTTGAAGCTTAGCAAGATAAAATTAGCTATAATTAGAACAGTAATTCCTCTTAGAGCAAAATTGAAGTGTGAATTTTTAGTATAGTCAATCGCACTTAAGGATTGGAAACCACAGAGTTAGTTGTAGTGGTTATAATATTCCAAACACGTGCAAACTCAACAAGAGGTGCCATAAAATATAACAAAAATAGTAACAGATAACAAAACAACAATCTAAAATCTTTCAGATTTTATAATATTACTCCCAAAGGTGCGTTTTTCATTTACACATACATACAGGTTTCGAGAGAATTTGGGCTAATGCGCCTTTGGGCTAAAAATATTTAAAAACAGCATATCTTTAGAATTTCCAATAGACAGTCTCGAACGCTGGAGGATAAAGATGTTTTATGCGCCACAGTGGTGCCACTGTTCTCTTTGATATTGTTGAGTTTTTTAATCAAACATTCGTTAAAGTTTTACTAAATATGAAATAGACAATAAAACAAATTCGAAATTCAAGATTCGGGAGTTCAGGTGCCCATATTCGGGTGGAGGACTACGTTATTCAAAATTTGATAGCCCTAGGCATCATTGATTTTCACAATGGCAGAAACATACATACATTCATGTAGATGCTTCACTATTTAATTTGTTTAGATATAATACAGGGAGATATTATTCAGTGGCAACAATTTGAAAAGTGATACATCGGTTTATAGTGAATCGAAGCAAAATGCCGTTTCGAGAATAATAACCCTTCTGAGCCTTTGGGCTAAAATTTATACTTTAACAGATATATATTTCTTATCTAAAAACTAATTTGCAAGTTACAAACGTAACACATATTAAATAATCCTTAAGTACTAGCTTGGATATTTAATAATCACAAACGTACCGTTAATGATAAAATGGCTTTATCTTGTTTTATTTATAGCGATGACGGTCGCACATTCATCTTAAAATGCAGCGAATTCTGCTATATGTTTCCCTTTCAAAATTTTGAATCTTTTTAAATAAAAACGTTTCTAGAAATTAAAATAATTTTAAATTACACGCAGGTATCATTATAATAGCATCATATATACTAAGGTGTACCGCCAGGGGATATGAGGAAGCTTTATTTCATTTCAGAACCCAAAGTATTACATATAAAATTTCCATGCAACGATAAATTAAATTAGAAATTATGTTTTTAAGAAATTAGTTGAATTAGAAATTATTATGAAAATACTTTAGCACAATAGATGTAAATGTAAAAAGAAGGACTAGACGCTTAAGAAAGCCTACTTCTCATCGAGCATAGAAGAAAACATTATGTATTTCTGAATTCTCGAAAAAGAGGGATGAATAATTTGGAGCGGAAAAAGTATTCGCAAGCGCTTTACTTTTCTGAATAAAATGCTGGAAAGTCTATCAGCTTATCAGCAAACTATTGAAACGATTATAAGTTAAAGAATTTCATTTGCAAGTGAGATCCTTTATTAGCAATAATCCTAAAACTGAGAATTTGAAAGTCTGTTTCAAGAATGTGAATCACACCAAAACATTGCTGCATGATACGAAGAAAGCATTGACATCTAGATCGCTTACCTAAATCCGTACATAACTTTGCAGCATTTGATTTGAGAAAAGGAATGATGCTTGTTAAAAGAGTGCTTTAATCATATAGAATGTTGATAATCTGAGATTTTGGCTTAATTTGTTGAAGTAAATAACTGTGCCATTAGAATATTTTTACCTTTTTAAGCGTTAATATCGAAGTTTTACCAGAGGGCGAAAAGAGAAAAATAAAATAAAAATAAAAATTACAAAATCCAACCTTTCACATTCATGCTTTTCTTTAGTATGTTATAGCAGCTTGACATTTACGAAAACAAAAGACAAAATAATAAGGAAAAATTCTACATCTTTGCATAATACTTTGAACCACTTTGACCTTTCGGAGAAAAGTATTTCGTCGTAATTTGAGGTCTTTTCTGCAAAGAGAGCGCATGCTGCATCGAATATGTGTTAATTGTTTAATTCAGTTATTGTATTATCTATATATATAAAGAAGAAAGTCTGTGTGTTTGTCCTCTAACAACTCTGTCACCTGTCACTACTATAGCTATCGTCACCAAACTTTCTACAATTCTTTTGTGGGTCTTAGAAAAGGTCGACGTCCACTTTTCCTCCCCCAAATAACTAAACTCAGAGATATTAATTACAAACTCAGAAAAACGAACATTTTCGCCCTCATTTTTCCGATTACCAATGGTCTCGCAAGTTGGAGATGAAAGTCTACTTCATTTCGAATGCCACTGCTCGCTTTCAAATCCTAGAGTTTGTTAATAAAAATTTTCTAAGTTTTACGATGAAATAAAAATAGCATTGCCAACCATTAAATACATTATTCCCGATTCCAAAAATTCGTCGGAAGCCATTTCGTCTTTTACCATCTTCGTACGACTTTAATCGGCCGAAATATTAATTAAAACCTCTGAAAGCGCTCATTTTCGCATTCATTTTTCCGAGTGGCAACAGTCTGGAGCGTTGGATAGAAAAATGTCTATTTGGAAAATTGTTGCTACTCCTCACTTTTCAAATCGTAAAGTTTGTTAATAAAACATTTCTAAGTTTTACAAAATCTATATACATAAAGGAGAATATCTGTTTGTGTGTTTGTTCACATTATTGATTTCTGATCCATTATGACGAATTTTTTTGCCGGATTTAATCGACTAAAATTGAATATAGGTGAAATATTCGATAGAACTTGAGCTTTTACGACCATTTGATTAGAAAGACGAAAGTCATTAAAAGCTGCGTGCCATTATTGCTGATATAATGAGAGAGAATTAGCTTATTTTTGGTACTGAAATTTTTTTACGTAGGTTCCATATCGCATCAGACTGAAAATGTATGACTATGATTCATATTTTTCCATCATTACTAGAGAAGGATCACAGGAATATCATTTTCTCTACTGTTAGATGCATTACTCTCAATTTAACTTAACTGGCATCGGGGACTTACGCTAGTATATTATAATCTGATTTATTTAACTCTTTATCTCAATTGGCAGATTAGTTTTACGAATTACTATACTGACTCTTTTAAAAAGCATTGAACTGCCTTAATAGTTCCTAAATTCTATATCTCTAATCTAGTAAAATTATGTAAAATTCTGTACTGTACTGAATAATGACATCTCTTATTTTTTCAGTTTAGCGCCGTCCTAGAACATGTGTCTGTTCCTTTAATCTCTGAGAAAAATTCTGCGTTTACTTGGGAATTTAAATTTGAACTGCTAAACAAATTCTTCGCATAATGTGCATTCTCTACAGACAGAATTCATAATAATTTTATTTCCCTAAAACACATTATTCTTTGCTTAACACATTGAAAGAAAAACTAGCGTAAAGTTAATTTTAGATGGTTACAACCGCGTAACTATCTGCTGAAGGAGAAAACTAAACATGCATCTAAACCCCTAATAATGTATTCAGAGCAAGATCGACGAAACATTTGCATACGTTAGAATGTACATACGGAAAGAAAAAAAAGGTAGGAAATATCCATAAAATTTTAAAGAAATAAATTAAACTAACAGCCTAACGTACACCAATGTCGTCTTTCGTGAATAACAGATAATGAACCATTGTAAACGAATACCGCCTGCATTTTAGAGCAATTTCCCATTTAAAAGTTGTTTTTATTGCCATAATTTTCGTAAGACACTTCCATGTTATACAATTCTTAAGATATCTGCATGAAAAATAATATTTGCGCGTTTCTTTAGAGAGCTGCTCAGAATATTTATCATCGTTTCGCGCTTGCGTTTGGTCGATAATAAACCAATAATAAAAATAAAAAATGGAATAATAATAATAATAATAAAGAGATCAGTATTGCATTAACGTAATGCAGTCGTTTTTAGAAAGCTGTATGCGTGAATGCATTCTATCATTACTGGTGTACTGAATGCCCAGTTTAACTAAACAACCTTCAAAATGTAGCTAGAATTGTGGAAAGGAGGCATTTTTTAAAGATCACTAGGCATTTTGTTTCGGAACCGCAGACTTGAAAA
>KK114652.1:295267-307256 GCA_000611955.2 Stegodyphus mimosarum
CTATACCGGATCTTAAGTTTGCTAGTCGGACTGAAGTCAGCTGTACCACGAGGCCATGCGGTAAGGACGGACAAAAAATTGCTTATATTTTCTTCCATTTAAAGAGCGACAGGAAAGGCCGGGACCCAATAGCCTAACCTGATGGTGAAGAATTGTTCGTCCACCATGTTTTATTTTGCGCACCGCTATAGTCTTTCACGGTGTTAGGATGTAGAATCATTAGGTTATTTAGAAGCAGGAGAGATGAAAAATGAGCAACGCCTTTGCCGGGACTCGGACCTCTTGAATATGCTCCGAGCGTGCTGACCACTACATCACGAAGGCATGGGAAGAAGGCGGGAAATACCTTATATACTCCCCCCTTTAAAGGGCGACTGGGGATTTGGGAACCCAATCACCAAATCCCGGTGGTGGAGAATCATCATCCAACAACTTTTTTAGTTCGGGCGCCACTTGCAGAGACATTATGGCAGAGACGGACCTCTCGAGTACGCGTCGAGCGTGCTGACCACTACACCACGAAGACATGCGAAGAAAGCGGGAGAAATACGTTATAAGGAAAGGTGAGAAATCCGCACTGTCTTCGTCGAGACTTAAACTCCGGGCTTTCTGGCTTTCAGTCGGAGGTGCTTTCTAATTACATCGTGAAGTCAAGCGGTAAAGAGAGAGAAAACCTTGCTTTTTATGTTGAAGTTATTATACTTTATTTACGAAATAACTCTGATAATAAATCCTCTATAAACAAAGGTTTTCAAGTTAGAATAAATGATTCAAGAAACAAAAACCGAGAAAATATAAAACTATGCATAATTACGAAATTAACAACAAATAGACTTTTATAGAAATGAATGTGCATAAAAAATTGTAAAATGTATCAGTGAAAAATCTCATATAATGCAAAAATAATTATTCACATAAGCTTAAATTTTATATATAGCTCAAATTATTTACATAAGCTTCACCTATATACATGTATGTAAAATGCTCATTTTCCGCAATAAATATGTGTATATGGAAAAGATCTTCGCATTTGAACTATCGCTAGTATTTCACGATAGTAGTCCGTATTTCTTTGCACTGTTTTGTGGGTAAGCGGACGCGTATTCCAGAATATTCTCTCGATGGAGATATATACACTGATGAAATAAATTAAGAGAATTTTCATATTTGATCTACGATCTCCAGACCTACTCGACAGATCTTAATAAAATTTGGTGCGAACATAGGTTCATATAATACAAAAAAATAAACATTCAACAGTTATAATAGACACACATGTTCGTGTGTGACACTTGTGGGAGTCTGAAGGTCTGAAACAGCGGTTGCAGAAGACACAAAAGAAATCGGTTAATAGGGGGTATGATCCTCTCTTACAGCCATACAGGACTCGCAACATGATGTCATACTGGAAATAAGGCAGTTTATCAGTGCCTGTAGCAATTGGTCCCACTCATTCGGCAACGCTATTTTCAGTTCCTGGATGGTTCTCGGAGGGGGTTGCGAAGAGCAATTGCCCTCCCCAGAGCATCCCAGACATGCTCTCTAGGGCTGAGGTCTGGAGATCTGGCTGGCCAATCCATCCGGCCAATATCCTCAGTCTCAAGAAATTCGTCGAACAGAAGAGCTCTATGTGGCTTCGCGTTATCGTCCTGTAAGATCAACTCGGAGCCGACTGCACCCCGATAAAAGCGAACATAGAGCTCCAAGACCTCATCCCTATACCTCATACCAGTCACAGAGACTCTGTCAAAGACGTGGAGAGGTGTGCAGCCATCCAACATGATGCCAGCTCAGACCATTACACCGCCACCTCCAAAATTCTTGATTAATTGTTGATTAATTCTTGATTAATTGTCCATAATTGTTGATTTCGCGCACATTGGAGGGTAGGTAGCGAGTCCCTGGCTCTCTCCGTATGAAAGTACGGCGAGAATCGGTGTTTAGGCTAAAACGGGACTCGTTCGGTTAACAGAACGGACGCCCATTGCTCCGTACTCCAATCACTATGCTGCCTGAACTATGCTAATCGGATTCTCCTGTCGGCAGACGAGAGCGCGACGCAAACAGCCAGTATTCTGGCAAACAACCCTCTCTCATTCAGTCTTTTGGAAACAGTCACCCTTGTTACACGGGTTCCTGTGGCTGCATACAGGTCCCGAGAGAGCTGAGAAGCTGTAGCCCATCTGTTACGAATCGCTAAGTTGGACAAATAGCGATCTTCTCTGGCCTTCGTCGCTCTTGGGCGACCTTGCCCAGGCTTTCTCTCGATGGATCCAGTATCTTGGAAATGTTTCCATAGGTTACACACGATGCTGGGCGTTAAATTAAAAACTCTGCATATCTGGATTTGCGATTGACCTTGCTCTAGCCTCTCCACAATTCGCCATCTCATTCCATCATCTAAACGTTGGTGGTTACTCATTTTTTCTGTTCTGACGTGAATTTAACCGATTCTTGCAAGATAACATCAAGAAATTCGCCGAGGTGTGCCAGCGAACGCAATTCGTCCTACCCTCCGCGCAATTCGTCTTACCCATAAAGTCTTTTTTTCTACTGGCTTCTCGTGCACACACGTGTACGCTTACGTATTTGCTGTACAAGATCTGCATTTTTATCTAAAGCAGTGGGCTTTCCTTCAGTTCAGTTATTTTCATGCAATTCGATAAAATATGCAAATTCTCCTAATTTAATTCTTCAGTGTATACGTTATACTGAGTCGGCCATGTCGAGGAAAAGCTGTATTTCTTCCAGCTGTTTTGAGCAGCTTAAATAATATTCTACTGTTGCAACTGCGGAGGCAGCAGAAAATCACTAGCTGCACAAAATTACAGCTTTTCCTAGCCTTTAATCTGAATTTTTCGTAAGGTTCCTTTTATATTAATATTATTTATTTATTTTTTATATGTTGTTTTTGGAACATCGGTTGATTTTGAACAAGTGTCTGCAGGAGTGTTCTCACATGATGTTTGCACAAAATGTACAAAAATCGAATTTGGAAAAACCTATTGTTCACAAACCTTTAATTGCATTTTCTGTCTCTGTTGAATGTTATATACTTCTAATATAATGATTTTTCATATCTTTCTAATTATCGTTTACGCTGTCTGTTTCATATCACCGGGTTTCTAACATTAACTTGTTAACGTTGCCGCTAGTGACCTTAACGATAGTTTAATTTGTTGAGTTTGGTTACTTTATCATAAAAATACTTCCTTTCATACCTCTAACTATTTGCAAGGACGATTTATTGACTTTGTCTCAAAAAACATATAAAATTGTTCTGAAAAGCTATGGAATTCTATGTCATTTGCGTTTAATTATTTCTTCCTTTCAGTGATATATATATCATTATAGATTCCAAGCTGGGTTTTTTTGGGCGGGGAGGGGAAGAAACACATTTTTATTAAATGAAATGTTTATGATAAGAATGTAGTGTTTTCCAAAATAAATGCAGATAAATGTAAAATCTAGGTAAAATAATTAGAAAACACTTAATCTTGCAAAGAAACAATGGAAATTAAATCTCTTTGTTGGATTTTTCAGAATTCTAAACAGTCTACCTACGTGGCCTTTCTTCTTTAGTCAATAATCTGATACAATTGTATCCTTTAATGAGCCCACAAAAGATATTTTGCTTCTATTGCACAGCATATTAAAGAACTTGTGTTTTGCAAACGAACATAATGTTTTCTAAAATAACGAATCATTCCTTCCTTTTTCTTTTTAATATCTTCTCTTCTAACTAGTAAATACGTCTAACTTATTGTGCGCATTTTTTGCAAACGTAAATTCATTCCAAACTTCAAGAATTTTAATTTAATTGATAAATAATATTCGAAGAGGATTTAAAATATCTTGAATTTACAGGTTTGACACTCTCTCACCTTTTTCTCCCTGCTGCCTTACTTTATATCTGCTCGGACACACAAATAACTAGGGGCATTATTTTTTTCTGTGTGGATTCCAGACGACTACTAGAGGCAAAGTTTCTTAAAAATGATATAAAGATTTTGTATAATGGTTTTATTATTATAGAAATAATTTATCTGATTTTATGGAGTAAGTAATAAAGTTTTCTTTATTTATATTACTTTAATTTTTAAAGGCATATGTTTAGCACTTTTCCTTTTGAAATCGCTGAACGTTCTTTCAGAGGTGCTAGATATAAAGTTAATAAAGCTTTATCCCATACTGAAACTATCAATCGGAAAAGCAAAAAGGTTTAGTTTTGTAACTGTTCCTTAAATTTCTTTTTAAGTCTTCAGTAATGAGCATGAAAAACTATGATAATCAGTGCATTTTTATGAAGAGTTCGACGAATTTCAGTTACGGAATTTAAATATTTTAGCTAATTAAAACGTTAGGAATATTTTGTAACTTGGAAATTTTAAGTCAAATAACCGTACTTAACCTAAAATTTCATGCAATCCTCAGAACCTTTGGTTTCGGCTCGAGTCATGTAATCCAAAAGCGGAAGTATTGTTGTGCGCATGTGAAGCTAAGCTTCAAAATGAACATTCTTTGGTTACTTTTTAATAAATACAGCGTTTTAAATAAAGAATCAAATATCCATCTGTTAATGAGTGATGCTAAATACAACAAATAAACGGCATTTGAAAAAAAAAGAAACAAAATTCAAAATTAACATAACATTAAATAGTGTAGTGCATTCTGGAGCTCTGTCTGGACAAAGAAATTGCATACAGCTAAAATATATTACATTGATTGCGATTTTATTGAAACAATTTCAGATGAGATTTCAAAACAAATCCATTTTATTTAGATATATTTGCTAGTCTTTTCTCTTTTGACATCAAACTTATCAGCGAATTTAATAATGTAATGCACAAAATTGTAATGAGATGTACAAAGTAAAGGAAAATGGATGCAAATGCACTTTTATGTTATGTCTTTCTAAAAAACAACCCAGCCCATCTGGCATAGTTTACCGATGCTTACAACTGTTTGATTCTAAGACAAAACAAGCAAGAGCTATCTACCTAATATGCCTTCGTGAAGAACATTCTAAAGGGAGCCACTTAGTATCCGTGTTATACGCGGGAAAAGCCACGAACATACCCACGCGGCCAGTCCGTTAACGTGGAAGAAAACCCTAGCCGAACTACCAGTGTTAAGCCATTTTACCGCTCGGACGTTGGTGAGTCGATGATTTATTGAATCTGCGTTTACTATATAAAATCAGATCCCACACAACCAATACAACAGACTGCGTTTTCATAACATTTTGCACTTTTTTAATCAAAATATGTAATATATACATATACATGGTTAAGATATGCGAAAACACATTCTGTAGCCATCTTTCTCAAATATACGCTTCATAAATATTATTGTTCTATCTTAGTCAAAAAAGATGGGGATATAAAGAAGCCTTATTTGATGTCTATATAAAGAAATTAGACTCAGAGACTTAAGAAAATAATATGTAATACCCTCTTTCTATTTCGAAAATGGTAATGAAGCATGCAATAGCCCATGAAAATTTAACAAAGTGATATTCTGAAAGATATTCTAAAAACAGGAGAACGGTGATGTGTTAACATGTATTGATAAACATTCTTATTTAAGCTTCAAGAAAATCCGTTTTGCAAACTGGAGAACTAATTATATTAAAAACTTAGGAAAAATGAAATTTAACTTTTAATGCATGATAAGTACGATATGATATATGAGTTTTTCTCTTCAGAATGTAATTTTCATGCTTTGTAGCGCAATACTTGCATCTCGCTTCTTATACCAATAGTAAGTAATAATTTTTTTATAGCTGTTGAATGGCATTACAAAGATAAGTAAAAAAAATATATCAGATTAAATGAAGAAAAAAAATTCGGGCCCTTATTTTCGTTTCAAACGAAAATTGAATCTTGAATTTTTTTAGCTGTCAATCAGTGTTCAGCTATTTACTCTTGAATCTGTAGAGCAGTGGTTCTTAAAGTGTTTTACCCTAAGCACCGCTTTTACGCTTTCTAGATCATCCCCCTTTCCAAAATTAAAAAATACGTATACACTTACATACACTTACGTATACGTTATTTAGACGTATACGTTTATTTAGATTTAAGTCATATTGTAACAATGCAGCAGGAAGAAGGCAGTATCAGTTTACTCCCCCAGAAACTATAAAATCCCCTCGGGGGGGATTTACATTAATTGAAAACCTCTATCGTAGACCAAAATAATTGAAATTCCACGTGAATGCACCTAGTAGGGCTTTACTCATGCATTTGTATTAGAGAGAACTTTGTGTCGGAAAATGTTGAGTTTTAACATAGGGAAAAAGCATTATAATTCAAATATTATCTTAGCATTTGGTTACTATTTCTATTTATAATTAAAGTGTTAGGAAGAAATCTATCGTTTTTAAAATTGGCGCATATATCCAGGATAAAGCGACTTCCTAAACATTTTACTCTTTCATGTTTTCTCCTTAATTTAATTCGTAGAGGCATTAGGTTATTTCGGAAGCAGGAGTACGAAAAAGGAGCAACGCCTTTACCGGGAGTCGAGCCACGGACCTCTGGAACACGCGTTGAGCGCGCTGACGACTACACCACGAAGGCATGCGAAGAAGACGGAAGGAATATCTTATATCTTAACATAATACATTTGCATGTATGTATTTTTTAACATGAATATTATATGTATATATATTTTACAAAACTGTTTCCCTTTTCTTAGTTCTCTTTAATGAATGATATAACTGTGTACAGTTTTGAAATTCCCATGACCAAAGCCCATTATTTACTTCGAGGCATCCCTTTTTAGAATAGGAAACTTCGGTTATGTTCCAAAAATTATTTATTTAGACTCGTTGTTGTTTGGCTTTGATATTTTAACCCGGTTTCAAACGTCCTTATTTATCAAGTCTTACTGCATACAATAATATATGATCGATGTATTAACTAATACAAAGAAACTCCTTATGCCTACTGCTGACATCCAAAAAGGTCATAAAATTAAAAATACGTGCCCTCCCCCCCACAAAACAAATGACAGAGGCAGAAACATTTTTTTATCAGGCTTTTCCCAAACTGAAGTATAAGGAATAAAAAAGTACTTGAAATTATTTTTTAATGTGTATCCATCATTGTTTTTACCTAAATTAAATATTTTCCTTTTATGCATAATTGTAACAAATTAGTTTTTGAAAGACATTTCAGTAAGCAGACGTTTCCAAAAATAAAAGTTTTATTCTAAAAACATATGATGTATAAGCTGACAGCGAAGTAGCAAAGTATAAGAAAGATAAAATTTCATAATTTAATTCCGAGTATTTTTGCTGTCAAGAGCTAAGTTTAAGAAGATCGATATAAGTTCTGTCACTTACAGAAAACGGTAAAAGCATTAATTTCCAAACAAAAATGAAATATTTTAGTAGAAAAAGCCTTTTTCCTTGTTTTGTTTTCAAAACTGAAAGTTATTTTCTTCGAAACTGTAAAAGTTGTAATATATGCTAGACGATTTGTTAAAAAGCGAGAATTTTCGTAAAGTTGTTTCACACTAACACTTCATGTAATATTATTTTTAAAATCACTTACCAAGTAATATAAGTATATTAGTGATCTTCATTTATTCCGTTTGCTTTCGTTAACTTCACCTGCAAAGTGACTTTAGGAAATTCTAAAAGGTTTTTCTATAATATTTCCGCAATCGTTTGCGGAAACATGTTTTGAAATGTATGATAAACGTTATGACAATCCTTCCTTACACGTTTTTTCCCTTAAGCCAGTACTCTAATAATCCAGATTCTATAGAGAGAAAATTTATAAAATAGTTTAGTTTCTACTCATTTGCAAGTAAGAAGTGTTTATTTTATTTATTTGATTGTTCCGTCCTTTTTCATATGCGATTTAAAAATTATATTTTAGAGTTAATTTTAGATTAATTTTAGAGTTTTGAAAAGAAATAATTACTTCAATATAACAAGCAAAGCGCATTAAGGCTTATATAATAACAAGAGTACATTATTTTAAAATTTTATATTTTTAAAATACATAAAATAGAGCGAGGTCTGAGAGACCCTTCCTCTGCATTTACGTAACAGGAAATGAACATCTGTACTTAAGGGTTAAGATTGGTGGCATTTAACATAAAACAATAAAAAGGTCATTTAATATTTATTTTAATACTTTGGATTTTATGTAGTTTGTTTTAAAATACTGATAAAATATTCCATTACTTAAATCTCTGTATTCTAATAAGAATAAAATAATTTTAATAAGTAAATCTCTATATTCTAATAAGGAATTTATTGATATAGCTTGAAAGACAACTAAAATGCCTTATGGATGGATTATTTAAAGGATTGGTAATATTTAAACAATAAAGAATTTTTGGCTGAGATGTCTTTTGTAAGAGGAATGAAATCTAAAAGTTTCTTTCAGGAGTTAATAATAAAGCAATATCATTTATGTATTCAGTATCATAAATAAATTCAATAACAATTCTGTTTAATGTCTGAGAATTGTGAATGATATTTCGGAATCTTACATTGAAACGCAAGTACTTAATTTTGAAGTACTTACAGCACAGAGTTCCATTTATTCTCCATTTATTTTTTTCCATTTATTTTCCATTTATCCAAGCTTTAAACGACATCTTTAATCTAATTTCGAAGTAATTCTTTTGTTTTAAATTTTCTCCATGTACAGATATTTACTGACTTAACAAATGTAAAAGATATTCGAGCTTTAGTTAAATCTTGTTACAGAACATCTTCAAGTACATAAATGAATTATCGTATATCGCGCAATTTATTCGATTGTTACAAATTGCGGCATCAGTCGCTCATTCAGTATTCTTATTACATGGACAGAAATTTTTAATGCCTAACAATTATCGTTTAAATGTTAAATTATCTGTGCGAAGAACTTCGATCGTCTTTAATATTTAATTCTTCAGAATATTTAAGCTGGCAGATACTTAAACATAGATACTGTAGTGTGCTATGGGTCTTTACACATCTCTTTGATAAATACACGAGATGGATAGCAATTGATACATATTATCAATTAGTAACTGCTTATACAGCAAGCTAAACAACTATAGATAGCTAATGGAGGGAAAGATAAAGCACACGCTTTTTAATTCGATAAAAAATCGAAGATAATTAGAATCATTTGTAGAATAAAGCAATCACTAAGTATACGCTCAACAATGTGAATAAACGACAGTTTCGATCTGACTGGAAAAACTGCTTTGTAGTTCCTGTGGTGCAACTGATATTTATATTTTCAAGGAAGTTCAGCTTCTGGAGGCTTTGAGAAAATCGCCAATATGGCTTCAAAATGCTATCAATGACAGAATAAATTTGATTGAATCTATATGTATTTTAGAACTTATATTGCACTTTGATAATTTCTAGTATTTTACTTTTTCCATAGTATGAATTAATTTGATTTAGATGGCAAATATAATTATTAGGTATCGCGTACACACTATATTCGAAGTGATAAACATGAATGAGATTAAATATGAATTTAAATAAAATCATTTACCATGGAATTATGGCAGCGAATAGCGTCAGGAATGGCGCTATGTTTGGATCTTTATAATCCTGCAGTTGAGTAGAAATTAACCAGTGTATTTATCGAATTAAACTAACTTTGAAGGTAAGATAATTAATCTAGGGGAATATAATTTAGAGTATGACCTTCACCCTAAAGTCATGCCATCAAAATGGTAACTCTAAAGAAAAAGCATTGAAACGTTGAGCACAAATTTTCTCACAGCTACATTGGTTTCGACAGATTTCATTCAAATAAAAAGTATATAAGTAAAACGTAAAAAGTAGTGTATAAAGTTAAGTGATATTTGTAATAGTCTCATTTTACTTAATTTAAACATATATGCCTATCAAAAGAGCTATCTAATGAATATAAAGTTATATGATTGACAAAGGAGGAACACTGTGTTTCTTGGAATAAAATCTTGACAAAATGATTTAAAACCCTGCAAGATGTATATTCGAATTATTAGTAACGTTTTGCTCGTTTAATTCGCAATAAATAAGTAACGTTATTTGTCAATTTTACAAACAATTAAACGTATGTTATTGTATCGATCAATCAAGAGCTTTCCGGGCTAACTCTGTTGGCAAACAATTACAGTATGTGCCAAAGTTTAAACATCACTGTTTCGAAATAATCACCTGGCAAAGCAATGCATATATCACAGGATTCATGCCGTCTCCAAAGTGCGGTTTTGAAGTCAATTTACATAAGCAGTAACATAACCGTTTACGATTCGAGTTGGATCTTGGCAGAGTTGGGAAATGACGAACGTTCGGCTGCAGTTTACCTTCGGGCAAAGGAAGACGCTGACAGGAGCTAAAGCTGGCTAGAAGAACAGGTACAAAAACTGTGACATCTTGTGGTGGCAAGAAACTTACGAAAAAAGAGTGATCGGTGACAGGGTACAGTAGTGTAATAGTAGTTATTACACATGCCGCATGTACACGATGCTATTACAGATCCACACGACACAATAATATTGTCTTACATGTGTTTGAGCTTCGCTAGGTGCGTTCCGCGTGAATATAGCCAGATTCGTATTATATTTTTGAGGGCAATGATCATGGAAATTCTTTCAAATCAAGGAATTTTTTTTGTATTTGAAGCGCTTGTAGGACTCAAAATATTGCGTGTGAACTGTAGTAGAATATAACTGTCAGAGCATATCCAGTGACATTCTGATCAATTTGCCCAATATCAAAATGGATCTGTATACCACCTTTCTGCCCATGACATAATCGCAGACTATTATATTTATGAGATCAAAGGAAATGCCACTGTAATAAGTCCTGACTTTAGTATTGAGGTATTTCTTAGGACATTGTCTTATTCAAGCTAATCTTTACTGCAGCAGCAAAGGCAATCCTGTGCTGCTATTTATGGAAACGCTACACAGATAATACGGTAACGTTTTCCCTGGGTTACAGAAAACCATTACTCCAATGTTACACAAAAAATGATCATTATTAGATTCTCGATTTCTTGAAAGTAATAAAAAGCTGGTTCATAGTTCAAAAATAATTAAAGAAAGCCCATCTTCAGGTATTTAACCCAACCAGAAAAGTTTAAATATAAAATTGCTTGATTTTCTGCGCTAACAATAGAACAACGATAAGCTTTATACGAAATTTTGGCCTATCATAAGAAGGCAGTATCGGTTAAAAATTCCATAAACGCATCAACTGTCAGCCATACGTTTCTCTGACGTCATTTTCAGATTTTGTATTCGACACGCCTACAAATTCAAGAAGACGCCTTTTCTCAAGGTGAAAACAATAAATCAAATCAAAATAAAATGAGACAACGTAATTAAAATTATTTAGACTTGCATAAAATTACTGATTCATATTGTACGCGCATAAGTCATTTATTAATCAAAATAAAAATCTTGGAAATTAAATTAAGTGAAATATCGCGATAACTGTAATATTGAAAAGGGTTTGCAGCAATAATGTATAATTCAAAAATCATAATTTAATTCTTTTTTCTTTATTATAATAAACATATGTTTTGAAATTTGGGAATGAAATTTCATCTCACAAATATTAATTTATCTATGAAAGTTACCTTTTATTTCACAAGTATTATAATTTCCTGTGTCAAATTCTAAGACAGCAATATTCCTCAACAGAATGTTCTTAATACCATACCTGATTTTTCAACTGATTCGATTAAATTTCGGGCTTTCAAATTTTTATATATTTTCTATATTCCATAACTATTGTCTAAATATGCTGAACTTGCTAATTTTTTAAATTTAAAATGATCTGTGACTTATATCCTAGCGTATAATGTCTCTTACAAAGTTTTATGTCAGTCACCAATTGCTGTTTGCGTCATTAAGCAGAAAACATCCAGAAAGAGTTATACACTTATGCATTAGGATTTAGATTTATCTTACCACGGCAATGCAGAGTTGTAATTTTCCCTCAAATTAAATATTTCCTAGATATGCT
>KK114652.1:319265-444710 GCA_000611955.2 Stegodyphus mimosarum
AGAAGAAAATAGAGATACACGTCTTTTTTCGTTTAAAATAAAAAATTCACAATGGCAATCTAAAACAAAAAGCCTCCTAATTATGTAGGAATATGTTAAAACTACTTTCGTCTCATTTCTCTAAACGACAACGAGTTATTATTATAGAAGTTCTCAGTAACTTTGGTAAATATCACGAAAGCAGTAATATATATATAAAATGAAAATTTCTGGTAACATATATAAATTGCGTAATGTCTACGATATGCTTTTCTAACAATTCCTGTACGTTTCGTTGTACATTTATTAAGGCATTGTTTCTATGAATCCTTTTACAAAACATCATTGATGTTGTCGCTTTTTATCAAGAAAATGGGAAGTAGTTTGCTGGGTTTTATTTCTTGTTAACACTAGTCTTGATAATATTCATTATTTTTAGTCTGCCATTATGGATCTTATGTTGCATTACGAGATAGCATGTTCCCATTTTGAGGAGACGAGTTTATTTTTATTTAACGAAAGCAGAAGCGAGTGTATTCCCATAGGGAAAACAATTGCACTTGCCTTCAAGCGTTGAGAAAAGAAACATATAATTCTCTGCGATCTATATTGCTTAGGAATTTTGTTTTCACCTGAAAGGAACTTCTTCAAGATGGCCATTATTGTTTTCAGTTCTCAGACTTAATGCTTTTCCAAAAAAAAAAAAAAAAAAAAGAGAGGAATGTCATATCAATAAAACGTCTAATGTGAAATATTATAATAATTTTTTCCTAATATTTTCACATGGCTATTTCAAATAGATTGTAATTAGTTTGTAGGGGTTTACTTTATTTTCCTAATACTTGCTTTCATTTTAAGACAAGCCTCTCCTGTATGCTATCATTTCCTTACCTACGCTTTCCTAATAGAATGGGTTTTTAGTCTTATACGTTTTATGCAAATAGGGTAGAAATTAGTATTTAGGCTGACGTCTGGGGTACTTTAGTTAGAGAGCTAGAAGGCTAAAGCAGAGAATATTCTCCCTTTCGACCGCATTGTTGTTATTAGTTAAAGCTTGCTATTCTACAGTCGTATTTATTATTACTTGCTTGTTACCTTACGCTGGTAATTCTTAGCAAAAGGCTAACTACGCCAGATAGATTCTGTGCAGCTCCGGCTGATTAAATCTTTTTTTAATATTAGTTAGTTTTATGTTTTCTATTTTCAGTTAAAGACCAAGGGGAGACTTCTTTTACGCCTGTGAAACTGTATTCAGTTAGAATAAAAGGGTATTTTAACCCCTCTTTGGCGTTGTTACTTACGCAATAAGAACACTGCGAATAGTCGTTATTCATTTCTTCAGTATTCTAGCTTTCAAAGAACTTTATTGTAGCTAGCATATTAAAAATTCTAAAATTTTATGTTCCGAATTCATGGTACAATTTTGATAAATTATAATCAAAATTTTTTAGCTTAACATTATTCTGCTTCTTAAATTGGAATCAGTAAACCAAAATCAGCTTGCATGTTTTTAAAAAATGTTAAACAATTTATTGTCATTTTGAAGTTTTAGTTTTAAACTATTCGAGTTGTTAGATTATAATATGACATTATCAGATTACATTTGAATTATTCTTAAGAAATATTCTCCTTCCAGATTTTATGGATCAGTATAGTACCTTAAAAGTAAAATATGTAACCCTGACATATATGTTATCAGAAAATGCTTCCTTTAAAACCCGCGAGAAAGCGCGTGGGGTGTATCATACCCCAAGTCTACAAAAAAGTGGAATATTGCTAACTTGCGAAACTGAAATTCCGTACTACATCCAGCAGTTGAGTTTCTAGTAGTGAGTGACTTTCAAAACCGCTTTTCCGTTCCCTCAATGTTTCAGCAAAGGATTTTTCGTTATTTTATTGCATTTGGGTGTGATACACCCACGCGTCTGTCCACGTAAGTGTTTTTCTGAATATTTATTTTAAAAAATTTATTTCTAGAGTGTAACAGTAAATATTTCTACTCGCAAGCGATTTTAAAGTATTTGAAATTAAATTTGAAAAGATTTCGAAGCGCATTATGGCAAAAAGAATGACTCTCTACGAATAGGAAATGCAGCGACTGTGAGTCTGATTAGAAATATTTGAAAATGAAGAAAATTGCATTTCGGAAACTGAAGATGAAAATAGGAATATCTTCTACACTGTTTGGTTTCGGAAAGGATAAAGCATTCATTTATGTTCCTAGAAAAAAGAAAAACTGTTTTTATGCTTTTAACATTATATACCGATAATGCTATCAATGGCACTACCGGAGAAAACTCCAGAAATTATATATTTTTATAATACGACTAAGGAAGCAGTGGATATTGTGGATAAAATGGCAGCAAGTGCAATTGCCAGAATAACAAGGAAGTGGACAATGGTCATTTTCCTTTCTGCACTGAATGTTGCTACAATAAATGTTCGAATTAGATTACTTTCGACTGCTAATCCACCAACCAGAAGCAGATGTCTGTTTCTGAGGGACTTAGCATCACAATTAATAAAAATATACATTAAACAACGATCAGAGTACTTTACCGAGAAACTTACGTACTGCATGCAAAAGAAGAGCAGAATTTTCGAGGAATAATTCAAACGAATATACGAAATTCGAAGCAACTAAGTATAAAAGTTGTGATGAATGCCCTAGAGCCAAGGGCCGCGAATGCTATATTTAAAATGTGAAAAGTTCTGCGCTAAGAACACGTGAATGAATTTTGTTCAAAGTGTAAACAAATAAAATAAGTTGCATTGTGTATTAGAGATGCAATAAAACTTAGAGGTATGATGTTTATTTTGTTATTATTTTCATTTATCCTAATTTTAACCCTCTATAAGCTTATTTTGGAAATTAATTTTTTGTAACCCAAGTCTTATTCGCGTATTATGAAAGGAAACCAGCTTTAAAACTAAATAAAACTATTTTTACAGTATTTTAAACATTGGGGTATGTGATACCCCATGCGCCCACTCTAACAACTTTTCTTGATGCCCTTTCCGCCGGGTTAATTATACTGACATTATAAATATTATAAAATTACCGTGGGAAAAGTATCAAAATGCGCTCAAATATTACGTATATATTATGTATATATACGCTCAAATATTACGTATATATTATGTATATATACGCTCAAATATTACGTATATATAGTGCTTAATTAGTTTAGTTTGTTGGATTGATAAACAAAGCAATGTTATAATTTCGAATGTAAATAAATCTTAAGAATGTTTTGACTAGCGGATGTTTCCCGAAGATGAGACAACACTCTTTATTCAACTCGTTTTGAAATTTGTGTTATTGTAATTTAAGAATTAGCTTCCAATATCAATCAAAATTCAATATCCAAGTTCAGTCAAATTTAAAAACTACTATAATTAATATCATCTAAAGCTGCAGATATGAGCTCACATATATATCCCAATTGAATTACGTTAATTAATTTAAAAGATGATTTTCGTGAATGTTATATTTCATTTCCGCGAAACTTTTGTAATAAATGAGTACTTATGAGAATATTTCAGACTACAATCCTGAATTCTCCTTTATATTCACATATTATAGATCATAATATTTATTTTCTACTGAGTTGTTAATTCGTAATTTCATAATAATAAATTTCTATAGATTTTAGCCAAAAAAAGCAGATTCGCACACCACATGACTTCTTTGTAATTGAATATTAAATTATATGTATTTTTTCCTGCATTTCATTTAAACTTATTGAATTGAATTAAATCTACTTCGTCGATAATGCATAAACCACAACAGAATAAATTCACTATTTAAAATTCACTATATTTATTAAATATAGCGACACTCTGGAGCTAGATTCGGTTAACAGCTTTATATCTCATTCATTTTATAAAACAGAATGCACAAGAATGATATTATCTGAAGTATTATCTAATCATTGCCACATAATTTATTCAAATATTATAATTAAGCTAAAACGATGTATAAAAGAAATTAAACAAAAACCAAGAAACAATTTTCACAGATAATTCAGTACCGCTTATCTAATGCGTATGCGCTACTCGTAAACATTCCCCTCTCTCCGAGACACCCTGGCGACAATATTTGCTGCTAATACGAAATACTTATTTTCTAGAATTTCATTAGAGATATATTTATCATTCGATTAATTCAGTTCTCACTCCGCGGGAAGGCAAAAGTACATAAAACCTCAAAATATCTCCATTAAAAATTCAAAGATATAGAAAAATATAAAACACCAAATACAGCTAAAACAATTAAAAACAATTTTTTTAATTAAATTTAGAGTTTCTACGCAAACAAACAATTCGGCTAGTGAGCAAAAGAGCAAATTTTCCAGTGCACAAAACTGAAAGTTTCCTTTTGGTGCCACTCGGCAAAAAATCACTGAAAGTACAGAAACTGACATAATTCACTCTTCTGTTAAGTTTCAAATGTAAACAAATATGGCTGCTTCGCTAAAAGAGATTAGGTTTAGCCGCACTTAAACAAGTTTTATATTGTTGATAGTTCTACAATTATTGCATGCAGATTAATTAAAGGCATAAAAACCTTAACCGCAAGATAAGAATAAAATAACTCAATCATTTTTAAACAAAAAGTGCACAATTTACCAACATATAAGAATAAAAAAACTGAGCTCACTGAGTCGAGTAACAGAGCGGGTATAAAAACGTTTTGTATATAAATATACACTGATTGCGACCACAACAGGTGGTGCACAACTATATGTTACAGCCATCCTACATACAAAATTTCAACTTTCTGAGACCGATCGTTTTTGAATTATGTGAGACACATACATACGTACGTGCGTGCGAATGCCACGAAAAATCTCTTTTGAATCCATTTTAAATTAGTTTTATAATTCGTTTGGGGTAAACGAGTCCTATATTCTGTTCTTGCGTACAGATTTCACGCAAAAACATCCTTAAATTGTTTTCGATAGCGGTAAAAATTGATGTTTTCGTTGAAATATAGTACCCGGAATTTTTTGTGATTACAATATTTCCTTTACTTCGTACATAAAAGTAAAAATATTACCGCAGGTAGCAAGAAACACAGTTTAAAATAGAATGAATTTTTCTTAGAAAATCAAAAACTGTTATTTGCTTTATTAGTTCAATAGAGGTGGCTTCAATGGGAAACAGTATTTAAATTGCTCTAGTGTTCTAGATTGGAATTTCAGACAGTTGAAATATTAAAGAAAGATTCAATAACTAAATCCCATGTTTTGGTTTACATAGTAAAAGATATCTATCGAATTGAGGATGAATGGAGTAAAAATTTCGTAAAAATCTAAACAACAAACAATAACAATATCTAAACAATAAACAGTGTATAGTATCTAAACAATTTTCATAAAAATCTTATTCATGAGGATTTTCAAAATGTCAATTCAAGCTGCTTTAGATTTTAAATTCCCTTAAAAATTATTAAATTTTACTTAAACATTCTAAAATAATGTGTAAACTGAGAATTAAAGTACGTTATGATCTTTTTAGAAACATTTCTTTAGTAAAGCCTGATTAAACTATTAGCTTGATAGAGGTTGTTAGCTTCATATACTTCGGTTAAAATACTAAATTTTTCACAGAAAAATATTAGATAGCTTAATAAGCGAAACGAAAGGCTTTTTAGAAAATCGATTCAAGCGAAACTTTATCTGTAGAAATCATTTCAAAATACAGAAAGGGAAATAAAAAATTCCATTTAATCTAATTTTAAAATGTGCAGTACATAAACTCAGTTCATGCAGAAGATATCTTTGGCTCCGTATTTGCATTTAAAATGTTCTTTTTTTTTGCAAAGGGTTAAACATACAGATCGCTATCTCTGTCGCAAATGTAAAAGAACTTTTCTAGCGCTTATAAGGGAAAACGTATTTTAAATAGAAATATCTCTTCTACCTGTCATACAAGAACATAAGAGTATACTAGTATTTTTGCTTTACAGATTTGAAGAAATTTATGCAATAAAAATATCGTTGAAGTTTGAAATTGAAAGATATGGAGCCAAAATATTGGTATGATTCTTGCATTTTTGTAAGAAAGACATGGAAAAAAAATTCTATCTACGTTTTTCATTCGATATCAAAAAGAGGAATGGTATAGGTTTTAGTTATATTTTTTTTCAAGCAACGTATTACTCTTTTTCCTCTCTTTTTTATGCTACTTTATGTCGTAGAGAAAACTTTATTTCACTTATTACAGTTTTAATATATTTTCCCTCTATTCTGAACCAAATATTTCCTTTCATTCAATTTTAAAATCGATAAGGATAGCTTATTTTTAGTCGTATCAATACAATTAAACAGGAGCGTTGAATATTACACTCCTATGTAAATGGATCATACTGCGTACTGTGTATATACGGCGCAGTCAAACAACATGTATTTAAAATAATTTCTTCATTTTATTTTATTCTTTTTGTTATAAGGAATTACTGTACTTTTCTTACCTAACGTTAGCATTTCTGAATCTGCATAGAAATGTGATATGTCTGAATATGTTTTTTAACATTATTATCTTAATATGATTGCACTAATTTCGTAGTGATAAAATGTTTTGTTAAAATAAGACGATCAAAATTGTTTAATGTTAAAAATATACAACTTTCATTAGTATAATTCATGCAACCTTTAAGCAAGTCCTTATATTGATGACCATAACATAAGGATTATACATACGTATAAAAACTTTCCTTTATGTCTAATTATATTCCGATGACTGATTCAATAATTAGTAGGATTAGTAGGATTATTAATACAGTCATTACGCAGCGTGCTCATTTTAAATCAAGTCCGAAACAAAATCATTATATGAGTCTTATTAGGCTCAAAGGAGCGGTAGCTCAGATGGGCGATTAGTCTCAAAACGGCATTTTTGAGGCGTTTCACTGTAAACGACGAATCAGTTTTTAAATTCTTGCCAACAAATATTATCGTCGTGTGTTATACTTAAAAGAATTAAATAATGAAGAATCTGCATGAATATATGTATGTTTCTCGCACTGTGAAAAAAAGACAGTACTTAGGACCATTTAGTTTTTAATATCGTAATCCTAGATCCTAGTATGGACCCTTGTAAGCCCGAATTTTGAATTTCGAATTTGTTTTATCTGTATTAAATTCAATGAAACTTTAACGAATTTTTGATTAACAAACTAAAAGATTTCAAAGGGAGCAATGACAACAATGTACGAAAAATGACATTTTAATCTCCAGGGCGCAAGATTGTCTATAGGAAATTATAAAGATATGCTGTTTTGAAATATTTTATTGTGTATTTCAAATTTTTAAAACTTTAGCGAATTTTTAAATAACAATTCAACCATTTCAAAGCGAGCAGTGGTAAAATTGTAAGGGAAACAATTATTTTTATCTCCAGCGTGCGAGACTGTCAATCGGAAATTCTAAAGATAGGATGTTTTTGAAGATTTTTAGTCCAAAGGAACATTAGCCCAAATGCTCTCGAAACGTGAATGTATATGTAACTGAAAAAACGCCCTTTGGGCATAATATAAATCTGAAAGCTTTCAGATTTGTTTTTTAATTCTATTGTTATATATTTGTTTATCGCTCTGTTCTATTTATTATTACAGTTGGTTTAGATATTCTCTACTCTTCCACTAAAACACTGTCAATTTGGACAGAACGGAACAATAAATTCAAATAATAGAAAAGCAAGACTTATATAATAATTTTGGTTCATATCTGTTTCACAATAAAATTAACGAACTGTACAATCAAATACGTATCCTCAAAATATTACGTTATTGAATAAAAATACGTAAATGATTTTTGATCTCAGTATCTTAAGGAAGCTCTAGAAATTTTTTATTGAAATGATAGATGAATAGTTGAATGATTAAAGCAGCTAAATATTTATTATTACTTTCGGGATCCTTTCTTGTCGGTTAAATTGTCCGGGTGCATAAGAACTTCATTATTTTCCTTATCTGTATATACACTGGTGTGCAAAATGTAAGAAACATCAGGGTTTGTTTGCCATAACTCCACAAGAAATCAACTGAGAGACATGAAGGAGAGTATTAGTAGGAGTGCCCATTCCTCAATTAGCGTTTGTTTGAGTTGTTGGGTGTTCTCCGGAAGATGTAAGCGTGCTGCAATGCGTCTCCCCAAAGCATCCACACATGTTCGACGGGATTTAAATCCGGAGAGTACGCTGGCCAATCCATTCGAATGATATCTTCACTTTTCAGTAGCTCATCAACAGCAAGAGTCCGATGTGGACGTGCATTGCCATCCATAAAAATTATATCTGGCACCTCGGAACAGACGCACATGGGGAAGAAGTACCTCCTCACAATAGCGATCCCCGGTTACAGACCCTCTGTCGAAAACGTGGAGCTCAGTTTGCCTGATCAGCATAATGCCTCCCAAGACAAGAACTCCATGACCACCTTTACGGTGTCTTTCCTTGATGTTACTGGGAAAAAACCGAGTTCCGACCTCTCTCCAAATCAAAATGCGTTGAGAATCGCTTCTGATACTGAACCGACTCTCATCCGTAATGAGAACACGACTCCATTGATCAGCTGTCCAGTTTCTGTGCTCTCTGCACCACTGTAAACGGTGGCGTCGGTGGCCAATTTCAACGGGAGGCAGCGCTCAGGACGGCGGGCCCCCTTTGGGAAGGTGTCTGGCCACAGTAGACCGTGACACTTGTTGTCCCGTTGCTGTACAGAGTTGCTGAGCAATGGCGCTTGCTGACTGCTGTCGGCCTCATTTTGCCTGCAGGACGATATATCGGTCATTACTTGCAGGTGTCGTCCTCGGGCGGCCACCACCAACCTTTCTAACAGCTGTATCTGTGGTATGGAACGCTTTCCAAGCGCGCGAAACGAAACTTTTGTTGATTCCGAACTCTGCAGCTACACTGCTGACAGTACGCTCCTCCTCCAGCTTTCCAATCATTCTTCCACCACGAACTGACTTACTGGCACTTGCAGCGAATATGTTTAATTGCGTCTCCGTTCTTCCTTTTATTCTAATTTTATTATTTTTGAGCTGCGCGCACCGACATTTGTGAATTCTCATGTCGCCTCTGACGTTTCGTTCCTAATATTTGCATACGCATGACGTTTCTACTGACTTACGTGTTCATTGTACTGATCTCCAGACCTCCTTTTCTGCAATTTCATGGCTGTCTGCTAAATTTTTATATTGTTGCTTAAGTTTTGCACACCAGTGTATAAAGAATAATGTCTGCGTCTTTGTGTGTTTGATTGTTTGTTTCGCGATTAACTCACTCAGTACTATAGCTATCGTCAACAAACGTTCTACAAATCTTTCTTGTGTCCTGGAAACGGTTGACGTGCACTTTTTTCCAAACAAAAATTGCTAAAATCAGAAATGTTAATTAAAAAACCCTGAAAACGTAATTTTCGCCCTCATTTCTCGCACGCTGGAATTAATAATCTGCTTTAGTTCGAGAAGTGTTGCCACTGCTCCTGTTCAAATCATAGAGTTTGTTAATAAAAAATTTCCATGTTTTACATCGAAATAAAAATAGTATTGCCAAACACTAAATACATTATTCCTGATTCCAGAAATTTGTGGGAAGCTATTTCGACTGTTCCCATCTTCGTATAACTTTAATCAGCCGAGATATTAGTAAAACACTCGGAAAGCACTAATTTTCGCACTCATTTTTCTGAGTGACAACAGTTTGAGCTTTGGAGATAAAAATGCTTTGTTTCGAAAAGTGTTGCTACTGCCTAATTTCAAATCGTAGAGTGTGTTAATGAAAAATTTTTAAATTTACAAAATCTAATATATATAATGAAGAATGTATGTGTGTTTGTTTTTCCCCTTATTGATTTCCGATCAATTGTGGTAAATGGTTTGGCACATTTAATCGACTAACATTAAATATAGGTGAAATATTGGACGGAACTTGAGCTTTTACGCCCCTTTGATTAGAAATATGAAAATCATTAAAAACTGCGTGCCATTGTTGATGATATAATAAGAGAGAATTAGTTTATTTTCCTATCGAAATTTTTTATGTGGGCTCCATATCGCATGAGACTGAATGTATGACTATGAATCGTTATTCTTGTATCGTTATTAGAAAAGGATTACAGCGGTATCGTTCTCTCGGTTGTTAGATAAATTACTCTCAATCTAACTTAACTGGCATCGAGTACTTCCGCTAGTACATAATATAAAAAAGAGTTTGCCTTAGAAAGTCTTCTCCGATGATATACTTGTCCATACATCGAAAGTACAATGCATACATTGTCATATTTAAAAAATTTTATCCAACTTGGAGAAAAAAAAATAAAAGAGATTTAATTTCTGTTATTGAAAAAATGAAAGTAAAAGCACATTTTATTTCCATTTTGAAAGAAACGGATTTCCTGTCCTTCATTTAAACCCAAATACGGCTTAGCTCATAGTTTTAGTGCATATATTGTGGTCATTGGAATTTGCATATGAAAATAATACCAGCTCCAAATACAATAAATGTACATGTTTTAAAGAAAATATTGTAAGAAACTGAAGATATTTTTCTGATTTAAGGTTGAACATATTTTGCTGATTATTCTGAAAGTTATGAAAGAAAAATAAAAAGATTGAAACTTGAGAAACATAAGTGACTGAAAAAGAAAAAGAAAAAAAGGTATGTCTTAAATCCGCTACAGCATTCCCTGAAGACAAATTTTCCTGGACGTAATGAGTTCATGTCACGTGCCATAATCATTGCGTAGTTAGAGCCTTTCGTAAGCTACTCTATGCCCCAGAAGATTTTTTTCGTTTGTTTCCTTAAAGTATGTTGTCTGAAGACAAAGTGCTTACACGTGCCGTGATTATTGCACTAAATAATAAAGGAATGCGCTCTCCGCAAAATGCAGCGGACTATGGTATATGGTTGATGGCACCGAACGTTAACAGGTGCATCGGACGTTGAAAGTTGAGTAGCAGGTCTGAGATATTGGCAGAAAAGAAGAAACTCATTAGAGAATTATGGAGGTATATGTAAAATATCTCACTATACTTGAAACGCCACTGTTATAGCTGTGTGAAGCTGAGAAGTAAGTAGAGATTGTGTAATTAGGTAAATGCTTTCATATGCACTGTAAATCACAAACCGAAAATGTGACATATGAGCTTAGAATGCGCGTAAGAATCTTGCATCAATAAACGACAAAGGACCAAGTAGATAAAAAAGCCACTGCAAATAAATGCTGTCTCGCATAGCTAACTCCGATATTGCATATGTGGGGAACAGGAAACTTCTGATCATTGCACTTTCTTATGTACCTTAACTGAGGGTTTTCACATACGTAAAATCCCCACTAACTGATCTCCTGGCATTGCAAAGGTTTCTAATTAAAGATAAACATCAGTATCTGAAGTTTAAAAAAAATTCGCAAAGATCCTTTTCCTAAGGCCTAGATCTCTGTCAAGTATAAGTTCTCATACTGCAAAAATTTAGTGAATTTTTACATCTCGTGAATATGTACAAAATGACTCCATATGTGAATTCCACCCAATGGACACTTACTTCTTTAGTATTGTAGGATGAGGTTAGGCTTAGTAACGAAGAAAGATAGTGGCGTTAAGTAGCTTTTTTAATAATGAAATAATAAGCATGAGGATGATATGTACAGTGAATAGAATGAACGGAAGTAAGATGAAAAATAAGGTGGAAGTTTCAGTTCAGATAGAGCAGCATTCCTCATCAAAGAAACGAGTCGTCGAACAGCATCATCGATGCTTCCTACGTAACGACCAAACTTCATCTAGCTGAATCCTCTTAACTTTCTCACGCAGCTTGAGGAATCATCTGACTGCTACTCCCGTTGCCAGATGTGAGATGATGGGAGAAGTTGTAGAGACGAATGACCACAGTATTATTATTACATTTCTTTATAACATTTTGTTCCCACTACTTATTATAGTTACCTCATTATGTTTATCAGTTATGTTTGTTACACCAAAACAATTGTTCAATTTAATTTGTGAATCTCAAATTGTAATGAAACTATATTGTAATATCTTCGTATCCAAAATCCTTAGTTTTAATAATTATTGAACCTCAAATTGTACTTTGTATCCAAAATCATTAGTTTTAATAAATATTGGATGCGGAGAGGAATGTGCGACTGCACGGTATGCCATAATAGATAAACTCAGGATCATTTGAAAAGCTTTAGTTGCCCATTTCCTTGCATTTCTTTGTAAATTCTAATAAAGCTTGAATTTTTTTGTATGAATTAGTATGGCAAGGCATTCCCAGCTGATCCATGGTACATACATACATGTACATGGGTCATGGTACATACATGAACAACGGGTGTCCTCCATACGCTTATCTCTACCTGTACGTTCCTTTTGACACCAGATGCCAAATTCGAGCAGTACATTGATGATTTGTTTTTGAATAGGTTTGGATATTCCAATAGTCCGCAAAATTTCTGAACTGAATTGAATTGGATCGAACTTTAAACTGAAACTGAAAATATCAAAAGGTCAACGAATCCATCATATGAAGTTAATGAAACTAGTAGTTTTATGCTGATTCCATTTAATTTAATATTAACTGATGCTAATGGTTACCTGGAGAAGTTTGTGATTAGATGGAGATTTGCAATTTATTGTTTTAAAATGATGTTTTGCAGTGCAATAGTAACTGTCTGCGAGTTAAAAAAAGAGAAACGGCAGCTCATATGTTTGTAAATGCTTTGATGATGTTTTCTATTTTTCTGTCCCTAGACGTAAATATTCCTGTTAATTTTTTTTGTCTCCAGACTTAAATAGTTTGCTGTAGGGTACAAAAATAATAGAAAATATTATTTTTATTAATTCTTTTACGAGTTGTAAAAAGAGGATTCTTTATGCATGGAAAAGCTCCTAATGCCTTTAAAAATAATTTCAAAAATGATGAACTATTTATTATCATTGGAAATGGCACTGCGTTTCATGTTACAGTGTTCATAATGTATGTTTACCTGAAGTTTTACCAGAGTTTTGAACCAAGATATATATATTTAGAAAATTTGAAACATTCAGATGCAGAATAAAATGCTGTCTAGAAAAGGTTTATTTCCTTCATGAATAAAACAATGTATGTTGATTTAAAATTTATTAACTATTAACTAAAATGTGCTTCAATAAATTTACATTCGATTTAAAATTAAAATCTTGATATCTTTGAGATATTGACCAAACAAATTAAATACTAAGTTTAAAAATAGCCAACTGGTGATTAACTGACGAAAACAGCCAACTAGTGAGTTCTTTCTTCCGTATGTAAATACATGTATTTTGACTTTTATTAAAATTAGATTAATATACTATGAATGTATGTGTAATGAAAGGCAGGCTACAATTCTACAATGCTCTTTTTTAATCCATGTAACCCCCTGGGGGTCGAATTAGAGAATTCTGCGAAGTTACTGGCTAGGATCTGTACCTAGGGAGTCTCGGCCATGGGGTATACAAATTATGAACTTAGTGGTTCTTGACGCCCCAAAAAGGTCATTTATTGACCAGCCCGATGGTCTGGCACATCTTAGAGCAGAACGGCTCTAGTAGCCCGGGCGTAGCGCCTCGGGTTCTCTGGGTAATGACCCCCTACGACGGGCAGTCCGAATACCTGGCAAGTAGCAAATTGGCGACCAGTGGCGCCCTGGAAAATTAACTCCAGGTGCGTTGGCTCCCATCCCTCCAAGGTTCTGGGCCAGGAGTTGAACCCCTGGCCTAGTTCGGAGGGGTGGGGGTTGAGAATCTTTAGTGCCATTACATTGGTGGAAAATGTAATGCCCAAAATCATTTCTTATCTTAATTCATATAAAATTCTTTCTTGATTATTCTAATTTCTGCAGAGCTGATATAGGTTACTGCATTTACATTAGATTTCCTACTTACGATCTCTCTCAGAGATGAATAGGACTGCATTATTTAATTAAAACAAATTATTGAATTCTGCTATCAATCTAAGGGTAAGGATAGTTGCATGGAGGACATTTTAAGGTTGAATGGCTCGCATTCATACTGTGCATAGAGAAAACGACGAAATTGACTTCTGCAGCCAGTCTAGCTCGTTCGCCAGGATTTGAACCAGGTCAAGCTACAATGTTCAGTATTCTTACCTCTCAGTCTATGACTGGCCGTTTTTCTGAGAAAAGTACATGACTAATAAGTAACGGTCATTATCCCATTTTAAAGTACTCACGATTATAGAAAATCTCGATTATTTGCAGATGTGTATAGTAATTCAAGTTTTATAGTTGTAAACTAAAAATTTAGAAGTCAGTTAAAAATATCTTAAAAGAAAATGAACTACGTCTGTGAAACATTCATATCAAAATGTTATTTTGCACGTTTGCTCACAAATTATTCGCAATTAAAAGTGAAAGCTACAGGGCTCGAAGAATTCTGAAAGCGTAGCTGGATCAAACGTAATGCTAGATTATTTTTTCGTACTCAAAACTCAATAAAAGATGAAAGAATATTAAAAGGCTAATATGAGCAGATCCACATTAGGAATATTGCAGTATTAACAGTAAGATTAAAATTCTATTGCGAATTAATGTGTCTGAAAAACAAAAAATTATATTACTTATTTTTTCTTAGAAATTCTGTTCTTAGAAAATGCGCACCTCTCTAGCTGGAAAAAATCTCAAGCATCAAGCTTAAGAAATTAATTAAACTACTTATTATTATTGAAATAACCATTCGTAATGCATAATCGCATTAATTGCAGAAGAGCAAATTAATCTTATTATAAATTATGTGTCTTTTTAATTTGCTATTAAAGGTTAAAATTAGAGAATTTTGAAAATCTTAAGCAACAAGCAAATTTATTCCCAAAAATAGTAATTAAAAAATGGTCCGTTTAATGCGATTCGCCAGATAACTGAAACGATTTTTTAATTCTCTTTGAAAGTAAGAGATGTTTGTATTTAATACCCATAATTTAGTTTACGTTAGATATATAAAAATATCTTTAAAAATTTCTATGAGAAGATTATTTTAAACTGATATTACAAAGTTCAGCACGAGCAATGTGAACTGATGAATGCATATTGAAATTTCCAGTAAATTACTTTATGCTTATTGAACAATTCCATACGTACACACGTTACAAATACATGTGATTTTCTTAATGATGTTCATTCTCATATCAAGAACACACAGGAATAAAAATAATGCCCAGCTTATTTTTAAAATACTAAGGTTAGTTTATTAAAAAAACAATAAGAAAATTTAACAAAAGAATATTAGGGGAAATAACCCACTGTTTCCGACATATGAAACCTTAAACGAAGACCCGAATTCGGTTCTTGACCATTTCGAGTGGACTTTGTGCATATATATTCCAAGCAAAGAGTAAATAAGGTATCTGTTTTTAAAACCATCATTAAATAATGAGATATATGGGAAAACAAATTGCTTTATTCACTGCTCATGTCTTTGCTCTTCCTATACAGTTCAAATTCTCTTCAATGTTTTATATTTATTCGGATAAATTACCATGACTTTGCAATGGCGTAATCTGTTATTAAATTTGAAACCCTCCTTTTTAAGATATATTTCGATTTTATACCGCGTATGTTAAGAATGAGTTTGGTATCAAATAACAATCTTAATTCATGGGTTATAATAATAACTTTTTCATATAATCTTTTGAGAGATTTAGAACTCCACTTATGTAAATCTAGAACTTGACTCTTTTTAGTTCCTTGTACGAAGTAAAGGAAATTTTATAATCGGGAAAAATGCCGAGTATCACACTTCAACGAAAATATCCATTTTGACCGCTCTCGAATCAATTTGAACAATGTTTTTGCGTGACATCTGTACGTAAGGAGAGAATCAAGGACTCTTTTTCCCAAAATGGATTTAAAAGGGATTCAGAAGAGATTTTTTTCATGACGTCTGTAGGTCTGTGACTACTATAACATGTAACTGTGCACCTTCCTTTTTGGTTGCAATCGGCCGCACCAAACGTATATATATACCCACTCTGTTACCTGTCTTTAGTGCGATCAGTTGTTTTATTCTTATATGCTGGTAAATTGTGCTTTTTTGCTTTAAAAGTGATTGAATTATGTTGCTCTTATATTGCGCTTAAGGTTTTTATGCCTTTATTTAATCTGAATGCTGCAGTTGTAAAATTAACAACACATTAAGTGGTGCTAAGCCTAACTGGCAACTTGTTTACATTTGAAGCTCTTGGTATAGTAGTGAATTAAGTCAGTTTGTGCACCAACTTCAGTATCTTTTTGCGGAGTGAGACTTTTAATCTAAAAATTGTTCTTTTAAACTGTTTTAACCGGATTTTTTGTTTTATGTTTTCTTGTATTTTACAACTTTTAATGAAGGTGTTTTGATGTTTTATATCTTTTGCCTTACCACGGAGTAAAAACTGAATTAATTGACTGAGAAAATATCTCTAATGAAATTCGAGGAAGTAAGTTTATAAAGATTTTAAGTTCACTAACGTTTATTTTATTTTAAAACTTTACTATCTCTTATTTTCAACTCCCGGCCAGAACTAACACGTAAATATGTTTATGCAAATTGTACTTGCTAACGCTTAAGTATTTATGTTGTAGCCTTTTGCCAAGAGAAGAAGAAAGGAGAGAGAGCCTTCTTGCTACGAGTCTTCACGCGAGCTTGCCATCAGCTACTGCCCGCCTTTAAGGCCAGAGGTTTAGCCCTCTTGAAAGTTAAAGACGTATTGCAGTTTTCTGCAGTTTGCGTACTACAGACGTAGCAATTTAAAAGGCCAGTCTGAGTGTTAGTTATCTGTGTAAAATATTAAAAGTTAGCTCTTATTTAAGTTTTAGTTAGTTAGTAGTCTTATAAACTTTTACGTTCAGGCCACAAGTGGTTGGTCTTTGTATCCCGAAGAGCGGGAACGTCTGTAAAATCGATAAGCAAATAAAGGGGAATTTTAACCCTTCTTATCTTTGTGGTATCTTCTATCTTCTACGACCGCACGAACATATTTTTTATTAATCCTACTCTGGATTACAGTTATGTTTGCGAAATCAGTTGAAAGAAACACCACTCCTGATAAGTTAAATGAAATGTAGAACAGTGGAAAATGTATATAATTTAATATGCCATACTAGGGAGTCATGTAATTTCCACATCAGATATTTTTAAATTAAAAATTTAAATTTTTCAAATTTAAATGCAATGAGTAACGTGCGTTTGGCTTAAGAACGCAATAGCAATTTTGCGTTTATTAAAAAACCCAACTTTTCTACATACTGTAAAGTAATAAAACAAAGTGGAATGACACAAACTTGTAGCGTTTACGGAAACCAGTCAAAAAGTTATATTGTTTTTAAGGATGATGAGGAAAAAATTCTTGACACTGGTAATTGATTACTTTGATAAGCTGCTGATTTACAACTTTTTCTATTTAACAGGAAAGCAGATGTGCATTTGTGATACATTAAAAAATACATTAGAAATAGTTTTTAAATTTTTATTTATGTATTTATTTTTAAGAACTTTTAATTGCCTTGTGTTCCACACTACTCAAGGTCCCCATAGTGTAAAATAAATGTTACAGCAACATAACGCAAAATAAAATATCGTTACAAATTCACTGACGAAACGTAACAAATAAATACACAGAAAGAAAAAAATCCCGTATTATTTTCAACAAACGCATGGAAATTGGAAATGGAGAGGAAGCTCAGTGTTTAAATAATTTAACTGAGAAATGAGTTCTTTTCCTTTTTCTTGAGTTCTGAATAATATATTAGCAAATTTTCGACATTTTGCACACCCCCGAAGTTACAGAACCATAGGTCTGCATTGATATTCCAAGTCTCTTCAGATATGAATTGAAATTACTGTGTCTAGTTAGAAATTTATTAATTTCAAAGTTGCAGAAAAGAATGTTTATTATTGAGGCTGTAAAGAATAGAAGGAAAAAATAATTTAGTCAGAGAGGAAGTAGGAGATTAAACAGTATGACTGGGGTGTTACTTAAAGTTTTGTAGCATGATAGTAATTTTGAGGTTACGGTACTTTGGTCCATAAAGGTCCAATAGTTTTAAATAATTTTGTGCTATATATTACTAACGTTTACGGAAAGCAAAGTTACCCAACATTGGATAGAAACTTATGACTGGTAAATTTCCTCTTTTGAAAGGCAGACGTTTAGGAACAAAATTATATAATTTTCGTGCATTTGTTTCGTTTTTAAGTTGCTAAATCAATGCTTGGATTCATTTAAAATTTTTACATATTACTTACCACATTAATAAGAGTGTAAAAATCAGTATTTTCTTTTTTTTTATATTTACTTGTATAAAGTGCTGAATTGAACCTCAGAACTGCATTTATGGCTCAGTTCTCTGAATTTATAATTTACGCCTTCCCATTATGACGTCAGTCATTATTCATCACTTTCAAGTGTAGAACCGTGTTCTACTTTAATTCAGTGTTTCCGGCAGTTGGGGAGCTTTAACAACTCAAACTGTCTAGCCACCAGATAATATCCTTAATTTTAGAGACTGGAACTGGTAAACTATACTTAACGAGCTTCTCGCCAGACGATCACTTTGAGCATAAATAATCAGGCCAGGGATCGAACGCTGGACTGTAAACATTCCCGCTGACTTGAACCAGGAAATTAATTTCGCCGGAAATTTCCCGACAACCTCTGTTAACCTAAAATGGCGGAATAAGTATGCTAACATCTCAGTGTTCGATAATGCTCCAATTCGGTTAAATGCCTAGCGTTTAAGAGCTGTTGACAGAACTGTTGCGTTATTCAAATTCACTGATGTTCCATCCACTTTCATACAAGTTAAATTTTGCTATCGTGAACACGTTGAGAATACTGCATTGTGAAGCCATGATATAAGAAATTATTGTGAGAAAAAGAAATGTAGAATAAGCAATTATTTATTTATGCGGGTGACTTTCGGTAATGTAATTTCAAGTTTTTTAGGGAAGTAGATAATTAGCATATTTATTAGTAACGAACACCTTATTTATAAATGCTTTCGTTCTAAGATTTGTTAGGATCATATAAACGAGTATTTTGATAAATGAATGAGGAAGACGTTATGAGAGTTAGTTACTCTCTTGTTAAGTTATGAATATGAGAGGAAGAAGTTTAATTATCATAATATATGAAATGATTAATCTGTTAAATGCTAAATAAACCTTATAATTAATTACCGTACATATAAACTACGTAATTGCTGCTAATTATAATACCCACCTCTAGCTGAGCGAGTTTACTTTATGCCTCGTCCACGCTACCGGCCACTGATGTGCCTGAAAATAAATGGGTCATCATCCGTTCGTTTTGTATGAAAGGCATCTTCAGACTTTCCTTTTTATACAGTAGTAAAATGTTGCATTTAATTTTATTGATTGACTCTCATTTTAATCAGAATTATGCCCTCATCAAATATTCATTTATAATTTAATTTCTTAAATTTTACTGTAAAACGTAACAAGTGTCTTATATTGGAAAGGGTTTTACTTTCGAGTAAATATGATAACTAAATTCTAATAATTTCTTAGAAAAAAAGAAAAGAAATTTTCTTCAGAAATTACTTATTTTTTTTTTACTTTTCTGCCTATAAAACTCAAATACTGTTCACGGTCTTAATGTTCATCAAGATAAAATCAAATACGAACTTGCAATGGTTAATTTTGATATCAAATTTTAATCCTTCCACCTCATACTATATTTTTATTAAAGATATTGTTGAGAGTATAAAAATTTATTTTATTAAAATTTTTGTAAGATTTTTAAAAATGTTAGATATAAATTTATATTTTTGTATATTTTTTTTAAATCTAAATGCTTTAAATTTTGGAAAATTTCATTTCGGAAACAAGTGGGTACTTAAAACCCGAAGTTTAATAGTCCATATAAACTGCTTAAGTAAAGTAATAAGTGAATTTCGTTTGCTAGTTCTCTGAAAACATGGTAAATAGCACTTCTAGATTATAAATTATGTAAACAAGAAGACAGCTTTATCTTTCCTGCAGCAGAATATAAAGAGCTGGAAATAAAAAGAAAACAATTAAATTGAGTATAGCATAGTACAAAAAACTTCTAGAAAGTAGTTTCAGATTTACAAATAAAATTATCATTTAATTTCTCCTTAGATTAGTATTTTAAGTCTCTTAAATTTTTCATTAGTCATTTACAATGAAACAAAAGCTGTAATCACTATGCATTGCTATTTCATTAATTATGTAATTAAAGTAAATGACTTAGATTATTTCCGAAAACTGAGATGTCTAATGGTTTTTTTATGTACAATGTACGTCCAGAAAGTAAGTTCCGTTTGGTAATAAAAGTAAATTGTGTACAGCTACAGAAAAGTTATTTATTGCACAAAATTCAACAACTCTTAAACTACTTTTCCACATAACTGCCGAAATATTGCAGGCATTTGTCATAGCGTGGCACAAGTTTTTGTATACCTTCTTCATAGAAATTTGCCGCCTGTGTCTTCAACCAGTTGGAAACAGTTTCTTTCAGCTCGTCGTCATTGTTAAAGTGTTGACCGCCAAGGAAAGACTTAAGATGTAAGAACAGATGAAAGTCGCTAGGAGCGAGGTCAGGGCTGTACGGAGGATGGTCAAACACGTCCCAGCCAAATCCCTGTAGGAGGTTTTTCGTCACATTTGCAGTGTGTGGTCGTGCGTTGTCGTGAAGAAAAACAACACCTTTTGACAGCAATCCTCGGCGCTTATTCTGAATTGCACGGCGCAATTTCCGAAGTGTCTCGCAATAAGCATCTGCTCTGATTGTTTGACCACGCGGTAAGAAATTAATGAGTAAGATGCCTTTCCAGTCCCAGAACACTGTGCACATCATTTTTCGAGGTGTCAAGATTTGCTTCGGCTTAACCTTTGCTGGGGATGAAGTGTGCCTCCATTCCATTGATTGCCGCTTACTTTCAGGGGTGTCGTAAGAAACCCAAGTTTCATCTCCTGTGACTATCTGTGTCAGAAATTCTTCACCGCTTTCAGCATAACGGGTCAAAAACTGAAGTGCACTACCCATCCGTTTTGTTTTGTGTTGCTCAGTAAGAATCTTTGGTACCCAACGTGAGCAAAGTTTACGAAATTTCAGTTTTTCGGTAACAATTTCATGCATTAGTGATCGTGAAATTTGGGGAAATTCCATAGCGAGAGCACTAATTGTAAACCTTCGGTTTTCATGGATCTTGTCATCAATCGCGTGAACCAGTTCTTCTGTAACCAAAGATGGACGCCCACTTCGTTCTTCATCGTGCGCATCACTACGTCCGTCATTGAACTTTCGGACCCATCTTCTCACCATTGAATCACTCATCGCTTTTGGTCCGTAAACATCGCAAATTTGCCGATAAATTTCACTAGGTTTCACTTTCCTCGCATTCAGAAAACGAATCACAGATCTGATTTCACAAGCGGCGGGATTTTCAATCAACACCGACATTGTAAACAAGCACAACAAAGCGTACGTGACTGACAGCGATCTCCAAATGGCGCGCGTTTCTTCTCCTTGATACAGAGCGTCTACTGCGCATGTGCGGAACTGCGATCGCAGAGCTGCAGCGGAGATAAATTGAAACGGAACTTACTTTCTGGACGTGCCTCGTATTATGACAATTGCTCGATTAGTAAAGAATTACGGTGAGTCTGATTTGTATTTTTGAAAGCAATGATTGCTACTAAGAACACTTGGAGCAATAACAAGTAACTGAGCATTTAATTATTTCTTTAATTCGGTTTGGTATTTATTTATATCTGATTAAATGTAACTCAGTTTCGAATATTTTGCAACATAAGAGCGAATTACATTAATGGATTTTGCCCGGAAATAATTATCAATGCTCATAAGCGCTTAATCTTTGGGTGATTGGCAATTAATTATATTAAATTCTGTGCACGATTCACAAACCATCTCATATATATATGTGATGTACCAAATGTAGTCGTAGCTCAAAGTATCAGACGATAAGCTTAAAGATAAAACAGGATCCATTTATTAATTTCCATGAAAAACAGCAGTTACAAAAATCAGACCGCGCAGTAAATAAAAAAGAACAACTAATAATTTTTTGTATTTTAAGTTTACTCCATTGTTACATTAATGAAAAGCCCCACCCCCGATATTCCTTTGCGAGTCCTTTTATAAACCTCTGGAAAGGCGGAGCTTACAAGAAATGACGTCAGCCTTCCAGTTCGCTTTAAATATTTCCAGAACATTCAATAACCGTACGTGTAGAAAAAGGCGGGGAAATCAACTTGACTACGGGGCTGTGGATTTAATTCCACGTATTTTCAAATAAGAGATCGTCGCTATTAAAATGAAAAGAACATGCATTTAGAATGTGACTGGGGAAAAACAAAAAGAAAAGACGAAATTTAAGTTAGGGTTTAAGTGTATTTTTTACTATGGAATTTTATTATTACATATATATATATATATATACACATATACGAAAACATACGTCCATAAGCATTATATAGTTTACTAAGCAAAGCAATCGCAGCATGACTGATGTACTCACAATCATTTTTTCTACAAATACAAGCAGATTTCGGATTGAGAATAAAGAAAATAAAAGCGACGACTTTGTTAGCCTTATATTAACATCTTAGGGTTTCGTACAGAACTAAATAATTTTAGGTATTAAGAGGATAAAATCTACTAATAAAATACAAGATGACTATAAGAAAATTTTTCTGCTAATGGCATTTCACAGCTAAGTGAAATTATTAGGCCAGATATGGATGTGCTATTCAGGCGTATGAAAACGTTTGTGCAACGAAAGAAACGATAAGCATGTAGAGTCAATAGGACATTTTCGAATGCAGGAAACAGGAAAAATGAGGAATGCCCTCACCGGGTCTCAAACCTCAACTACTCTAATACATGCCGAGTGTGCTACCGTTACACCACGAGGGCATGCAGAAAAGATGGAGAAAATACCTTATATACTCCCTCTTTAAAAGGGCGACTTGGGAATAGGGATTCCAGTGGCCAAGTCTTGGTGGGGAAGAATCAGCATCCACCACATTTTAGTTCAGGCGCCACTGCAGAGTCATTATATTACTTTGATGTTGAAGACGCCAAAAATTAGCAATACTCTTGCCGGTACTTGAACCTGTACCTCTGGAATACTCGTGCAGTGTCTACTGTTATACCACGAAGGCACGCAGAAAGGAGGAAGAAATTACTTTATAAAAGGATATGTGGTGATGAACAAAAACGAATAGAATATCAAATCCTTGAAAAATATGGTAATAATTGAATCATATGAATAAGTGCCTGGTAGTGAAGTAACATTTAATTTTTTTCACAAATACCATGTATGATAAAAATACTCATCCTATATATAAGACGAATATTTTCACAGCTCTAACATCTAATTCGTAGTCTTTTGAAGCAGTGGCCACTGTTCAGTGTTCATTATGGCAAATTTTATACATCAAATTTCTATTCATAGCTGATTCAATGACATAATGGGACAGTTCATAAAGAATCTTCCTCGCATACTCGGTTACGCGATCTCGTATGGTTATGACAATATGTATGAACACTCTCACATTATGTGTGAACTCTGTCACATAATGTGTGAACTGTCAGGTATCTTCGCAACCAGAAGGTTAGATTAATATTAGGGGAGAAGGGCAACCATATAGTTTGAAAATACTGATTCTGTTTTCTTCCTTTAAAACAGTGTTGTAATACTGTTATGAAAACCTGTGCAATATGAATAGGAAGCTCACTCTTTTAGGAAAATCTTTCAACTAAACGCAGTCACTCCCTTTTAATTCATATATTTCTGAATTGTAGAGGCGTTTGAAAGCCAGTGCTTATACTAACACTATTTCTAAACATAGGACCGAAGGGGAAAGCTTAACAACTCAACTTTGAGAAACAGAAAACTTGAAGAATTCATCACGCATTAAAAGAAAATTTATTTTACGAAGTCTCTCCTTCTTAGGTAGCGTCTACCAAGTTAAGACTCTTGCCTGTAAGCGAATTAACAGTATGCCTAGATAAACAACAGAAGGTAAGAAGGGTATAAAAGACCTTTCATTAACTCAATGTAGTTGAACAGAAGGCACTTCTTGTGCTTACAAAACCAGCCGGCATTTATGGCGTAACTCAAAAATAAAGAGTTTCAAATTAAACTAAATAATAAACTTAGCCAAGGGCTACACAGAAATAATTAACGCTGATGTTGGCTCAAACCTATAATAGCATAGCAAGCACTACTGGCAAAAATAAAACAATGCAGACAATACAAACAATACAAAGACAGACTTCTATTGTAGAATTTCAACTAGTAACGTGGCTTTCAACAGACGGAACACTTTATGTCTAAACAATTTAAAACCTTCCTTTAAATACTATCAGTTTCTAACTCATTTAAATATGCGCCAAGTAAAATTTGCATTCTGGCAGAAAAACGGTAGGAGAGAAATGACAGTATCGATACTGAACATAAAATAACAGGTTAATTAGAACAAATAAATACTTTATAATTTTATCACGGCATCTTTTTTAACAACAAACTATTATTTTTAATTTCAGAATTAGTGCTCTTATGCAATTAATTAAAATTTTGCGTTTTATTTACTTGCGAAGGAAGCAGAAAACTCTTTTAACTGGAAAGTGATTTTTTTATTCATTTTTATGGTCTATTATGTTTTATGTCTTTGTACAGTGCCATGTAAAAACGAAAGTAATCAGACTCTTAAATGACAAAACGTAAATTTAAAATTAATAAAAAACTTCCTTCGGTACCTACTGGTTTAAACTAGCAGAAAAATAAGATTAGCTGCACAAAAATTATATCATGCCTTAAGAACCTCGGTTCTGTTACAGTTCTTTTCTACTTTATTTCAAACTGCGAAAAAATAGATAATCACCAACCGTTTCTCATAAGCAAGCTGCAAAGAATGCGTGGCATCAAGAATTTGCTATATTTTTAGTCAGTAGAGAGCAAACGTTGTCTTGCTTAACTAAACTAACAATAAAGGTCACCTTTTTGGAGAAATATATTAAATTGAGTTTGCATCAAAACTGATTTATAGGATCTTAAGAAACTTGTCCCTGTTTCTTAAAATATAATAAAGTTTTAATATGGTTCTTTATTTAACTCTTTAGCATCGGCAGACGAAAAAATCTATTTCAATCAAACATCTGAAACGGCCGTATATATTTATTTTTATTGGAATGGATTTCCTTCCACCATGTCAAGTGGAATGCAATAGCATTAATAATATCCTACTAAAGTAAAGCGATAACTTCTCTCTCGGGATCTTCATACGCTTTCACCACTGGATGTAGTTTTCTCTTAGGACAGGATTGCAACTTCGAATATCAATAGTTAAACATTGACGCTAACCAAAGGAGAAGGACGGTGGGTGCAAATCACAGAACTATTTTTTGTCACTTGAAAAGAATGATTGGCTTGTAATTCACAGGCCAATCATTCTTTTCCAATCTTTTTTTTTATTGTTCATGTTTTTGCCAATCAACTTTTGCTTTGTACTCCCGAAAGCAATGAGTCATGCACTAACGTGATGGGGGAAAACACCAGGTAGAAAATGATTGAGGCTTTCGGGGAGACCTGCCGATGCCTGTATGGTTGGGCGTTTTGGGCGACTTCGATTTGCAAGAGTTAAAGTATAAATGCGACATTCTAAAATTTCAGATAAATTCATATCTCTGAGAAAAAACACTCACTGAATTAGAGTATTCTAATTCACTACAGTTGACTGATATTAAAAAAACCATAGTTAGATTATGACAATTTTTAGTAACCATAACTATTTTCTGTGCGCAGTGAGATTCTGATTTTGTTTGGAAACGAATAAATGTGTGTTGAAGAAGAGGTCTTCAGCAGAACCTGGTAGCTGCGCAAAGGCAGTTTACTATCCTCCCCGCCGATTTTTTTTCATGGGCTGGCACATTAAATCCATGTTAAAAATTTATTTCAGTACTGCCAATACATAGCTATTGTATTTAGTGATATGTTAAAAAAATAACTATTCGATATTTTGGAAATAAATAATTCTCTGAAGATCTAGAATTTTTGCTGTAAAATTCCTTCCAACATAATATTTGTTTGAGAAGAATGTTGAACAAAAATCTCTGCAAACTGCAAGGAAATCTTGGCTGAATAATAACGACGCAAAATATTTTGTTTTCGTGCCAAAAGGAAAGGAATAGGAAATGGAAGAAAGAAAAACAAAGAACTTCGGGAAAGTTGGAAGGTGAGCGTCAAAGAGCAATACAAAATCTGAGAAAAGATGGAGAAGAGATATAAAGCGTATAAAAGAAAACAAGAAAAACGTCCAATCTGTAGAGAAAAGCAGAAAAATATTTACCGCTGTTGAAAAGCAGGAAAATAAGAGCATCATGAGAAACTAGTCTACAACTGTAGTCTACAATTTTTATATTTAAAAGATAATGTTAATTGGAAAAGATTTCTTAACCTACAAAAATATGGAATTCAGTTAATAACTTAGTTTATAATAATAAAAGAATAACAGAAGCGAACTTGTAATGAAATTTGTTTTTCGATTTACTTCTGTTCGAAGATAATATTTTTTATTTCTCATTTTTAAGACAACATAGCTATAATATATAGCTGTAGAAAGATGTTTTGTTACCCGAGAACTGATACAACAAATCTGGATAAAATTACTTGTCTTCATAAACATTTATTGAGCATTTTTTCTAAGTTAAGTAAAGTTTGTTTGTCTCGGTTATATTAGTTAAACATTTTAGAATGAATAGAAGAGAAACACGCCAATGTGACAATCAAATTCGCTGAAACAACCTTTCTAGATATTTTGTTCTCCTGATGAGGAGGAACCTGTAGCTGCCCTCGAAATCGATTGAGTGTTTTTAGTTAATGTACGCCAAATACAAGGTTGTTTCAGCGAATTTGATTTTAGAATGAATATTTATCATTTCTTAAGGAAACTTTAGTAATTAACAAATGTGAAACTGACATAGAATAGGGAAATAAATTTTTCAGTTTTGCTGCCATTTTTATATGTATAAAATATTTCTCTGAAACTTCCGATTCAAAAGGAAACTGAAATGTTATGAAATATCAATTACTAAAGAAATTAATAAAATGAAAATTGTTCACTTGGATAGATCAAAGAACACACATCTATTCCTGCTTTACTTCATCAAAACCAAACCGAACTAGTTTTCTGCAATCTGACCCGCCGAGAGCGACATTAAATTGCTAAAATTCCTTTTTATGTTTAGAGAACGAAAAGGAAGGAACCTGTTTACTGAATTCTAAAGCGTAAAGGAAGAACTAATTCATAAACAGTATTTTAAAAACATCTTGAATTTTATCAGAAGATGAAAGATAAGGCTACTTATATAAACTGAAAATAAATTTTCAATTTTTTGAATCAGAAATTTGATTTCATTTACTTTAATAAAAGAAAGTATTTGATTATTTTTTCAAATCAAATTTTATCTTTCTTTTCTCACAATCTGAATGTTCCTATATTCAAAATCCTTTGAAAAATAATTGGCTGTTTTGTTTGGATTGGCAACTTGTTGTATGTAGCAAGTACGCTAGTTATCCTTAACCCTTAGAATTCAGAATTCCTTTGAAAGAGATACTTTTGAAGTCAAAAGTTACAGGTAAATAAAATGTTACAGACTGTGGGAAAAGAAAAGAAAAAGTGAATGAATTTTCACTAGAAAAAGTGCTGCTAAGCAGCTAGTTATATGCGAAAGAAACCATATCGCATTGATAGTCTCAACCTCTTCACTAATAGCCCACTTAGTGAAATTGAGTATGCTGGTATAATGGACTGTAATGTCGAGCACCATTCCTTGAAACAATGTTTAGATGCGTCTGAGGAACTTCCTAGAATCGGGTTTCATACGGAACTTTCGTCTCAAGTTTTCCAGAAAAATGATATTCCGGCCCTGTTACGACAATCTGGCTTAGAAACTATGCACGCAATTCCTAAAACCGCTGAAGCTACCCTTATCTATACTGATTGGAGTAAAAGCGAGGACTTTCGTTCCAGTAGTGCTGATGTCATTAAATGCGCAAATGGAAATATTGTTAAAATAAAGAAAAGAAATTCTGACTTCAGTTCGGTTTTTAAGAGTGAGCTTTTAGCCATCGAAGAGGGACTAAACGCTGTTTCGTTCTTTACAGATCTTAAGGCAGTATGGTTTCTGTCTGACAGTCGTAGCTCTATCCAATATCTTTCAAACTGGCGAAGAGTTGGTGATAGGGCCGGAATCGCAATTCTTAGAAAGCTTAAGCAGGTCTCGCCACTCTGTGAAGTGCACCTTCAGTGGATTCCTTCCCATGTTGACATATGGGGGAATGGAATGGCAGACATTTGGGAGAAGGAGAGTTCTGAAGAACCATCACCAGTTACCAATTCACTGACATATCTTGAACTGTATTTTATTAGAAGACATGCAGACAGGCTCGTTTGGCTGGTTCCCCCGAAACATCCCTGGTATCAAGCTGATCGTCCTGGAAGATCCCTTGCTATTGATTGCGATAGATGTGTTCAGACAACACTTTCCCGATTCTTCAGTGGACACCTGAAAGGACTTACTTTCAAGAGAGGTCTCAGGATGCACCCAATTTGTTCTAAATGTCAAAATGCACCGGCATCACCGTTACATATCGTCGAGTGCCTGGAGTTGTCTCTTGAGAACCTTTACAGGTTTCCTATGCTTGTTTTCGATTTTCTGAAGGTGAATGGACTCGTGGACCTCGTCTAGTATATTCCTAGACATGGAGATTAGTAACAACAACCTCTTCACTCCCGTAGCCAGAAAATGACGTTCCCTTTCAGACGCCCTTGACCTTGTAGAGCTAGTTGAACGTCACTGTGTACACGAGTATGTTGTGCAATTAAGCCTAATACAAAAATAATTCCAATAAAATCTTTTAGTTTTATCTGAAATATCTGGATTCTTGAATTTGTTTAGAAGCTATTTCTTGTAATAAAACGAGAAAGGGCCTTATGCTGGGATCAGAGAGGTTAACGATAGGCTATTTGATGTCCCTGAAAATTGGATGCAAGGATGTAATTAGAAACACATCTGGCCGGAACCGGAGTTTGAACTCTTGTGAGAGATCGCTGATTTTTCATGTTTCCTCTTCCGAAAATCCTAATAGCTTTATAATAATCAAGAGAGATTACACACACAAAAGAACGGGAATATAAAAACAATCCCTTCCAAGGTATTAAGCAAACATAATGCTTATCTTCTAACACAGTGTACGTCATTTAAGTTAGTGGAAGCGCTGACTAATGAGTTTGATTTCTTTCCAATATAAAAAGGTACAGATTCCGTACTTTCCAAGTTAATATCGTTGCTGACAAAATAATTATAATAAAATATGTCTCTTTTGAAAATGTAATTTTTGCTAAAATAAACTGAATCCATGTTATACACACAGTGTTCAGCGAACGTTGGCTATCCGCTTCGTTTCTTTAATTATTTAGTTTGCGTATATACTTCCAGCTAAAAAAATTATTAAAGTTAATAAGAAAATGTTTTCTGCAAACGTTATTAACTTTGTACACGGCAGGTTTAAGAAGAAATGAAATCAAAATTTTTATATATATTCCATTGAATAAAATTTCTAATTTGTAACATATTCACCGTATTTTAATGAAGTAAAACTAAAGGGTGCATACTTTAAAATCGCGTTAATATCCATAAATGAATTTATTGCCTCAGATCATTTAGACTAATCGTACTCAAGTAGCGGAAATACACGTAATTTAATGCTTCTTAATATCCAATTTTTATATTTGAAAAGCTGGGTTTAGATATTCCTTCGCTGCAAAGTTATTGCTCAGAGTTAAAATATAACGCAGATTTAATTTTAATCTTTATTATAGAGTTGAATTTTAATCTAGTTGCATTCAATTGAAGTACTAATACAAATTCATTAATAGTATTTAATACATCAGTTACGTAATCTCGTAATAATGATCATATGAAACTAACAATCGTATATTCGCAAACTAATTTACTTCTACATATCTTAAGTTCTCAGGTAAACTAAAATAAAATTAAGAATTGGGCATATTTATTTGTCTTCTCTTAATTCATTTTAAAATCCATTTCCCAATTAAATAATAAATGCTGTGTACCACCATTTAAAGATGTTTTAAGATATAAGGTATTTCCTCCCTCCCTTTCGCATTCCTTATTGGTTTAATTGGAAGCGTACTCGTATTCGAGAGTTTGAGGGTTCGAGTCCCGGGAAGGGCACTGCACACTTTTTGTGAAAAATGTGGCTTCCCCATCGAAAACCCTAATGTTCCAGCATCAAAAACGCTAATATCTCTATAAGGTATTTTCTCCCTCCTTCCAGCAGGCCTTCGTGGTGTAACGGTTAACACACTCGGCGTATATTCGAGAGGTTTAGGCTCGAGTCCTGGAGCAGGCATTGCTCATTCTTCACATCTCCCGCTTCTAAATAACCTAATGACTCTACTACTCTACAAAACTAACAGAAATATTCTAGTTCATCTACGCATTTAGTTCTTTAAATATTGAATACGATTTAAAATGTAATACTGAAAAGCCATTTGATATACTACTGTAAAAGTTTGTGAAGCCAAAAGCTTGGCAGTACTTGAAAGGCAGATGTAAAGTAAAACCCTTTGCTTTTATCAGTGCTTGTGATTATACTTGCAGTTCAAAGGGTTACTAATTGGTGGGCAAAAATTAAGAGATGGGATTAATGAAGGAAGGTAATATTTAACCGCTTTGAAGTCGATTATTTAACGCTCTTGAATGAAATATTACATGATGTTTATCCTTTACTGCTAAAATAAGCTGGAAGGTAAGGAAATCCATCTCCTTAACCTTAACCTCTATATCAAAGTGATAAGGCACTGCAGTCCTCAAGCACTGGCAGTCGACAACTTATCGATTGTTACTTCGACACTTTATTTCACTTTAGACGTGGTGAATGACTCTGCAAGAGAAGTACTTCCTTTCTATATTCTCATTCTTGGCCTCAGGGGTGTTTGAATGGTACCTTCGAAATCGATAATCGATTTCGTAATCGTAATCGATCGGCAATGGAAAATCGTTTCAATGCTTTTGGGAAAAAGCTAAAAGAGAAAGTTCTTTAAAGTGGGTGCTCCACTTTTTGTTTCTTTTTTTTTCTTCGGAATATTGGGAAAATTTTTCGTGGGTTGATTACTTTTCACTCGGAAAAGGATAGCAATGGTATTTTAATTTGCTTTGCTCAGAATGAAAAAAAAGGAGCATCAGTGGAGCGTCATTCTAGCGAGAAGCTTCGCTGCATCAGCGATGAATGGTTCGACTTGATGTCCGTTGTATCATTTCGAAGTCATTTTATCGTGCTAGTCTTAACTATGTCTTAAAATGCTAGTATCATTTATTCCATATGCACATGAAACTTAAAATATCTCATGAATGATATTTACCTCCTTACCATGCAGAATGTTTTTTAAATATGTCTTAATATTGTTGATGAACAAATTGAGTATCCATCAGACCATGTTCTGGAATAAATGTATACATTGTTTATATTCTTATTAAAAACTGTGAACCGATCTTATTGTAGTATTATTAAGAATAATTATACTTATATAATTATTAATTATTAATTACGCGTATAATTATTCTGTATGCGTATAATTATTAAGGATAATTATACGTATACAGAATTATTAAGAATAATTACACGCATACAGAAGTACGTATACTTATTCTTAATATTCTGTTCCTTCTAATAATAACTCGCTGTCAACAAATTAAAATAACGCATCATCAAATTAAAGCAAAACAATTTTTTAAATTAAGAAGGGGATAACGGTTTCGAATTTTAACACTTAGAAGTTTGACTCTTGAATGAAGAGAGCCTTTTAAATAGATATAGTTTTAGATCTGAAACTGCTAATTATTTACTTAAAATAACATGCTCGATAGTGAGCAGAGGATTTAAAATGTTATCTTACACATTATAACTTCTAGAAAGCATTTGAGCTAAATTGAATTTTTTTAAATGAATCTTTGTTTGTGCTTTTACACCTAGCTGATATAATCCTTATAATTGGATTTTGAACGGCGGATCACAAAACATTGTTCGTTCAACAATACATCCTTTATTTACAAAGTACTGGTAATTTGCGTTGATTCTCGGATTCTTAAAATTTGCATAATTAGACTCAATTGCGTCTATTCCTTCTTGGATTGCGGAATATGTATAATTACTTCTTCTTGAGCAAGTGAATATTAGACAAGTTAGAAAAGATAATAAATGTTGATCTATAGCTTTATATTCGGAGCAACTTTTGTAATATTTGTAACCATATCATGGTATAATTTAGTATGTTTTACTTTTCTACTTCCTTGTACGACGTAAAGGAAATATTGCAATCGTGAAAATTTCGGGTATCATATTTCAAAGAGAATATCCATTTTGGCGGCTCTTGAATTCACCTGAACGATGTTTTCCTTGACATATGTTTCTAAGGACAGAATAAAGGTCTCGTTTCCCCAAAACGGATTAAAAAATGAATTTAACCTATATTCAGAAAAGATTTCTTTCGTGCCGTCTGTACGTACCTACGTATGAATGTATCTCGCATAACTCAAAAACGAGTGGCCTCAAAACATTGAAATTTTGTGTATAGAACTGCTATAGTGTTTTAATTGTGCACCTCCTTTTTTGATTCCAATCGGCCGCACTAAAAGTATGTATGTATATACATAAAATATATGTATATGTGGGTGGGAGGATGTGTATAAGATAAAAAATATGCAAATCAAAATTACAACTGAAAAAGCCTCTTGATTGCTCATTTTTAATTTGAGTACTTTCTCCGTACCTTTCTCGAAAATGCGTCATATCTGAAAATTACTGTAATTCCGCATTATGTCGTTTTAAATCTTCTGCGTTGCCTGTAAGTTTTAGCCAATTAGATTAATGAAATATTTTACTATAAATGCCATTGCAATCTATCTACTCTCCTTCTTTCTCAGCCTATGTTTCTTAGCTAAAGGGTGTGTTTTTCTTGACTGCTTTTGTTAAAAATGTAATGTCCCATCATCAAAATTGTGGGACACTAATTGGCCTCTATTGTGAAGTGCATCAAGGAATAAAGATATATTTGGAATGTCAAGTGAGTTTATGATTCTTCAAACGTTCCCTGCATCTTCTGCTACGTAAATGATATTTTCAGTGATCTTCTAATCCTCAATCCACGTGCGACCGCAAAAATAATGTCTTTCCTAGACAAGCACTCGCCTCTCATCAATTTACTACAAGGAACTAAATCGTATCATCTCATACAGGCTTTAAGTGTAATTAAATTAGGTTGTTCTTATGTTCCAGTTAAGGATTTATGCCTTTAGTTAATCTGTATGCAATAGTTGTAAAATCATCAAAAATTTAAAAGTTGCTTAAGCGCAATTAAGCCTAACGGATCAGCCTTTCTTATCCACGGCGATATTCGAGGCAGTTGAAAATTAGCAGAATAGTGAATTAAGTCAGTTTCTGCACCTTTAATGTCTTTTCGCCGAGTGGCACCAAAACTAAACTTTTCAGTTTTGTGCACGGAAAAATCTGATTTCTTGGTCGCTAGGCGAGTCCCTTACTTTTGCGTAGAAATTTAATTTTAATTGTAAAAATTGTTTATTTTATCTGTTTTAATTGTATTTGGTGTTTTATGCTCTGCTATATTTTTCAATTTTTAATGAAGAAGGTTTAAGTTTTTCCTTCGCACGAAGTAAGAACTGAATTAATTGAATGAGATATATATCTCTAACGATATTCGAGGAACTAAGTTTAAATGAAATGCAACAAAAAATGTGTATAATTACAGCAAATCATATGGTCATGTCCGTACTAGGAGGTCATGGGGTATCTACATCAGATTTTTTACTGTTTCATAAAAATAGGATAAATCATAATTAGTATTAACCAATGACTCTAGAAATTAAAGAATTATTTTCATAAACTATTATACATATTCAAATTTTAAATATCATACATATTCTAGTTATATATATTTTTTATGTTACGTGTATGATATAATAACCTCTTTTTGTGGAGTTTGTGTAGATTTGTTTCATTCAGTAAATGCACGTAAACACGTTTCATGGTACGATGTATGCAGCACAAATTATATTACACAATTTCATAATTGCGCACGAAGTAAAACTGCAAAAGTAAGACAAAGAAGTTTTAATTCAGAATTTTGTTAATGCCTCAAAAATAGATGGTCAGTGTATCCATTCATGCATTAAAGACAGACGCAGAATTCAAGATTTGTACAGCTTAATCAATATGTCTCCCCATGTGCACAGTTGATTTCACGTAGGTTGTCGATATGATATTCCAATCTCTGAAATGTGCGGTTCAGAATGTCGGTTGGGGCAATTGAAACCATGATGGAGAAGACATTGCTGTGTACAGAACGAGAAATTCCTAACTGCACATTGTTATCACAATTATAGGAGGAGCTTCCAATAGGCCTGTGGGTTTGCAATAACTTCTGTCAACTGCCAAATTCTATTGTTCGTGAGAATTTTGCCCCGGATTTCTAATAGACGACATTTTTTAATTATATTTTCAAAGTAATTTAAATTACAGAAATATACAGATATTTAATTAATTGTACTTAGAACACATGTTAGATTCATCTCAGATCTTCAAAACTGAATTCTTATCATTGTTATGTTTCATTAGAAAACGATTTTTATTTTAGCCGAATACGCTTATTAATAGGAGTTATCTATAGCGATTTAAACAATGGCCTAAAGCATTTAAACGAATTGTTGACGGGGAGAAACTTAAAAAGTATCTAAATGTATCTTAAAAAGTACCTAAACCTGAAATGATCAAGCTCTAAGAAACAAGAAGCCAGATACTGCTTTTAGTCTTCATTTAAAGAAAAGGTTAATTACTTGATAGTTTATTAAGCATAACGCTTATAACAGAAGACATTTCACGTATTCTTTTTAACATGAGGTGAGCGAATTTTGCAATTGATGTTAATTGGTTCATTTTAGAAACCAATCCCATAAGAATGTGCACTTTTAACGGACTTATTACTCCTCACAAAATGAAACAAAGACACTGTTGCCAAGCTTTCGCAGTTGCCAATTCATTTCCTGTGAAAAAAAGTAAACAGTTATATTTTTTCTTGTAAAGGTCTCTAAAGTTGTACGCATCATTTATGGACACCCTGTATGTTGTTTTATTTTTTCTCATTCATGATATTGTATAAAATTTACCTTTCACCATGAGTAACTGTAACACACGACGAGCACTTCTTGCCAATATTTTGAGGATCTAATAGCACCTGTTGAGTAACAGAATATTACAGAGTATTGTGTGCATACAGAATATTGTCGGTTCGTTACAGATTGAATGAACGCAGACCCAATAATAGGTTAATAAAATTTATTTTATTAAAAGAAACACATTAGAGATATGGAACTCTCCACAAAGATAGTCGTATAACTATTGCACAATATCATAGGGTGCAATCAGTAGTTACGCTTCAAACCACTATGAATGTTCAACACTATGCAACGCAAAGGCAGCTAATGAGAAAGCTACCCGGAGAAATCAAAGTACTCCAAACTCCCGCTGAGCTAACAGTTAACAACAACAACGGAGAGCAAATTATCTTAGCGGCCTTATATAGTTTTCATACGGCCGACCGAGACGTTTCTGGTACTTTCTGCTTCTCGAAATTACTGGAAGGCAATATGAGGGTCGAATTACGGTCAAATACATTTATTTAGTTACAAAACTTATTACAGTGATACATTGACTGGACCAAACTGTCGACAAGTTTGGCGACTTTTATCGATTTCTCGCCTTTTTCACTAAATTTGGCGACAAAAATAAATCGCCAAAACCGTTGCCAGCTTGACGATATCTCGCCAAATTACCGATATACCCATTGACTCTATGTTAAATAAATGGGCTTCCTCTGTATTCCTTGTTTTCCCAGCATTGTTTGTCTCTAAATTTTTTTCGCATTACGTTACATCATCTATCTTTGTACAAATTTGTAACAGTGTTATCGAACTATGACACACTGCTCTAAAATATACACTACAGTAGCAACTCTTTTACAAAACACATTTGGGTACTAAAAAAATTAAATTATATGTAAAATTATATGTGATACATACCAAATTTAGCATTATGCAACAAGAAAGAATCCAATACATAATACGTATATCAGCTTACGTTCGCACAAGTAGCATAGCAAAAGGGTGATATATATTAATTTTCATCTACTGGATCTTACTGATAACGAATTTCTGTCGTTACAGTTTGTTAACGACTGGATAAATTACGACAAAATGTACATCAAATGTGAAACGTCTAAACGCAAGCGAATTCTGTACTTCTACCGAGAGTACTGGAGGAAAAAGTACTGAATATTTAAAAAAATAAGACCTGAAATCTGAAACTAATGCAGGTCATAATTTTGCGAGTTTTGTAAAAAAATTGGCAAACATGCATTATATGCTATTCAAATCTGGTATTTCTCGTATTAATCTGATACTCTGGTATAAATCTGATATTTAAATGTGAATTATAAATGGAATTCTTCACCCAAGCAGTGGATTGTATGCATATTATCTAAATTCGATGTGAAGTTTTGGTAGCTTATTCATCCAGAAAATTGTACAGCGTAACTCATAACTTTTGCAGAGTTTCAAATTGCAAAGAAAGATATGTGCTAAAAATATTTAGGAAATTTGGGAAGGTTGGTAAATATTCTTTAGCATATTTCTTTGAGATCTTTTTTTAATTTACCGAGAACATAAAATTTATTAATAAATGTAGTTACTTACGCAATAATGTGTTTAACATAATTGGAAATTACAAAAACAAATATATTTCACACATAACACAGAAGATCATTTACGAAACCGGTTCTCCAGAAAGTTGAGATGCAAATATGTCAGCAAATTGAGTTATTGCTAAAAACTGCTTTCAGGTTCAACTGAATTTGCTGCAAGGATACTCGCTAGGCTTGCTTATATTCTTAAAATAACCATTTTTATACAACTTAGATACAGTAGAAACAATGCACTCAAGCACAAATTTTAAATAAAACAGAAACACGAAAGCAGTCTATGAAGTACTGAGGTACTAGAAAAACATTTGTTAACACAGAAAGCATTTATTATCCAGTAGATCAACTTTTGCTTTTAAAACGTTTTTCAACTAGTTCGACTAAGCTGACTTTATTATGAATATTATGATATGGTATCTTATTTCCTTCTTATTTCATTCATTACATCATACGGAATTTGTGAGGTGGAAAAATATGAGGAAACAATCATGCATATAGAATGGACAACTGGTATCGAAATTTGTTTACTATTAAGTACGTCTCAATTCTTTTATGAATACTTGCTGCTACTTTCAATTGCCCTTTTCCTTTCAGAATAGTAAAGAACTTAGATAGCTTTGCAATAATAGTAAGCGTCAGTTTCTGCTGAGCTCTAACACACTATTATTAGCAGCATCAGCCATCTCAGTGGTTGTGAGTGTTTGTAATAATCATACTTCATATCGAAGACCTTTTTCCCTATTCGAGAGAGAAATGTTAAATTTATTATTTTTATTCATGATTTAATTTCAAAAATAAAACAGCTTTCTTGGATATTATTTTTGTATAATTTTTGTAATATTTCTTTAAATTTCCTGAACATCTGTATAAAAGCTTTTAAATATTTTCACGTATTCTCTTTAACTTTTGAAACCAGTATATTATCTTGTTGATCTAGTCATCACATAGGTTTAAGAAACATCGATGTGCATAGGCTTCTCGTCTATGCGTTTAAAAACATAGGCCCATGTGTCTCGCCTTCGTGTTTAAAAACTAACTTCTTTTCTCAAGAAATTAGCTTATAAACACGAAATTTTGCCTCAATTTACATCAAATAAAGTGTGCTCTTGAGATATTTTTAAATTTAACTTTACATTGGCTTCTTCTTTATATTATAAGATATTTCTCCCACCTTCTTCGCATGCCTTCGTTGTGTAGTGGTCAGCACGCTCGACGCGTATTCGAGAAGTCCGTGGTTCGATTCCCGGCGAGGACATTGCTCATGTTCCCCGCTTCCAAAAAATCCTAATGTCTCTACACTGGCGCCCGAATTAAAAGAATGTGGTGGTTGGTGATTCTACACAACCACGATTTGGCGATTGGGGCCCCTAATCCCCAGTCGCCTTTTAAAAGGAGGAGTATATAAGGTATTTCTCCAGCCTTCTTCGCATGCCTTCGTAGTGTAGTGGTCAGCACGCTCGACGCGTATTCGAAAAGTCCATGGCTAGAGTCTCAGTGAGGGCATTGCTCATTTTTCATCTTTCCTGCTTTCAATAAATACGCAATGTCTCTACAGTATAATAAAAGCTAATTTAAGAAAACTGCCTTGAACAGAAAAAAGGAAAATCTACCTCAACAATAACACTTAGAGGGAAATTCTAAATTCAATTGTTTCTTTCATTTGTGTACTTAAATAGGCTAACAAGATTAATTACTTATCACGCAGAATGAAAATTTAGAAAAATACTGCAGACAGCAGTACTATTATTTTACTATGTTTAACACTAATTAAAGTAGGCAGTGAATATAAAGTGATATGTTACCTATGCGCAGTTGCGTAGACAACCTCTATTGCGTCAAGTACTAAATACTAACATCTAAAAAAAATTGCGTACCTTCTTTACTCACTTTTAAAGCTTTTTCTTACTTATTACTTCAGATCCTTAAGTATATATCTTGCTTAAAATAACTTTTATGAGCAGGTTGGCTGTTTATATATATATAAATGTCATGACGCATGGATAATTATAATTGCGTTTGATAACTGAATTTAATTATCTCTTATTACATTAATAACAAAACTTAAGTTTCTGATGCCGCGTGTAATTTCTGTTTGATTTGAAAAATGCATTTAAAAAAAAATAAAATTTTTCTTTATATATATGATTCATTTTTTTTTTGTATTCTAATTGAACTTCATTTCATTAGCTCATTTATGCTTTCCTTTCTTTTACAGGTAAGGAATTTTTTCTCTGGTGTTAGAAGTATGGAGATTTCGGAGCATTAGTAACAGTAATGTATGAAAATTTTTTAGACCTCGTAACGAATGCAAAGACATTAATCAATGCAACAGTAGAATGAATTATGCAATTTTGGTAACAAAGTTATTATTCCATTACTCATACTGGAAAGATTATGATTAGAGTACACATTTAAAAAAAAACAATTTCTTTAACATAATGAAAATCTTTTTGAGATGAAAAATATTTTTCTTAAATGAATGCGGTATTCGTAATATACTGATGTATTCGTAATTTTGTTTAAATCGCAAAAAATGCTTGCGGCCGTTTTTATTAAGTTTGTATTGAACTGCTCATGCTTGTAATTCTTATTTATGATTTTAAGTTTGTTTTTTGTTTTTGTTTATCATTTTTATTACTTTTATATTACTTCTTCTTACTTTTACTTACTTCTAAGTTATTACTTAGAATCACGTTTGAAAAATACTTCTTCCGACTACATTTTCTAACCGATTTGCACTTGCTGTAGTATAATATATATATATATAGTTTGTTTCGTTCAAATCTTAGAGAAGGTATGAATGTTTGTAAATGTATAAAGTCGGTGGGGCATGGCTGCACTGTAAATATGCGGCGAGCCGAAAGTCCTCTTGTATGATTTGGTGGAAGGAGAGAGGGGTGGGTGACCCTCGGATCCGTTCCCTCGGGTTGCTGTCAATCAAAATTGGGGGAGGAGCTGAGCCAAATCGCACTGTCACACGGGCGGCTAAAACCCGCCGGGAACTGAAGAAATTCAACCAATCAGAATAAGCCACCGCCGGAGACCGTTTTTGGCGACCAATTTTTAATGCCAAGAATTAAAGGATTTGTTTTTGAGTCATTTTCCGCTGATACGGAACTTTTCGTACATCTCCTGAGTGTATATTTTTAAACCTGTATTAGGCAACAGAGTGAATATGTAAAATTCGTAGGATTCTCATGTGAACTGTGTAATAAAATTTTAAGCTAAAAAAAGTGTACTAATGAATTCCCGCGTCTTTTTACCGTGTGGTGTCTTAAAAACCAAAAATAATTATCTGGTATGAATCTTCGAACGTTCCACTTCATTCTGTAACACTGAAAATTACAGGGAGCATTTATTTTCTGATCATCAAGTAACAAATGCACATGTAAAAGTCTTTCTCAACTTTTACTGTGTGGAAGATACATTGCTTTACTTTTTTTAATATTAGGGACCGAAATTTAGTGAACCAAAGCCCTCAAGCTTATATTTTTTTTCAGAAAGTTAGTAAATACTAACAAATTATAATTTGATTAAAAAAAAATTTTTTTTTAAATGTATTGCATTTTGATATTTGGTTTTGAAGAAATTTAACACATTGAATAAATTTGATTATAAAAATCTCAAGTATATTGTATTTTTTAAAAGATTAACATATAATTTAAAAATCGTTTATTTAGTTAATAACATTTGGAATTCTCTCCCAGTATCAACACATGAGAAATGTACATAATATATTAGAAAAGCCTTCCAATTTTTATATTTGAAACTTAGTGTAATTAAAGTAATGAATTTATATTTGATTTCCTTAATAATGTTTTGTCAGAAAAGACTATATGCAATACTTTTACAAACATCAAAAGTGTGTAAAGGATTTATCCATGTAACAAATAGATTTTTAGAAAAAATATCAGTAGCATAACATGAGGCATGTACAATGTGAAAATCTTCTTTACAATGTATTACATATTATATATGCAGTTCATAATCATTTGAAAAAGAGGCCTATGAGTGATAAGACTGCTGAATGCTGATAGTTAGGTTTAAATCCAAGCATGTGCTTTTTGACACATTTTACTGAGTTTATCTAGTCTGATGATCGCCATAAAGTATTAAATGAAGAACAAAGTTTTTGTGTCATAACCATGTAATACTATACCTGATCTGCAAAACAAAATTGCCCTGGCTCTAGAGACCATCATGCTAGTGAAATCGTTCTGTGTCTGGTTGGTATTACAAAAGCAGCCCAACTTAGAGTACTCTATCAAGTAGTATGGAGAGAGTTATCATATAACCAAATATGCATGTATCAAAACATTTGTAGGTACATATTGTAAAGTGACTTAAAATACTATTAGAATTTATAGTTTTAAACTTAAATCTACTTCCAAAATACTTTATTTTGATATACTCTGTGGTCTGAAAAAAATTAATATTGCTGACATTCAAGAGCAAGTATGTCAAAGTATGTCATACTTAAAAAAAACATATAAAATTAATATAAGACAAAAATGGCAGCTTAGCATAAAATCTTGTGTCAGTTTTAAGAATTAACTTCTCAGTATAGAAAAAATCTTCTTCAGTAAAAAAAAAATTGAGAAAAGGTTTTTATTCCCAGGTTTTTAAAGCGCATATATTAGATAATCCTTGAAATTGATAAGAATTATTCGAATTCTGCATCAATCTAAGCTTTTTTATTTATTTTAATCTTTAAATTCATGGTCTGTCAAAATTTTCAATTTTGTGTCAACTACTATGTTTTTGAGAATCTGGAATCGCAGGTGGATTTGTTCAAACAAAAAGCATTCGACATTTTTTTATTACATGTTTGCAATGATTCTGCATGAAAAATCTACAAATTAAATTTGTCAAAAGTTTTACAAAGTGGAAACTAATGCTCTTATCAGGTTTGTTTCTTCTTTTTGAGGAAATCAGCTTTTTTATTACTGTCAGTTCTAAAATGGAAAGGAACTTGCTTGACATTTACTCTGATTTGAAAGTGTCTTAAAATTTCTCTAGATATCTTCAAATATAGGTGTAATATATACAAGTAAAATCTATTTAGCCTATTCTTAATACTTGTAACATTAGATTTTTGCAATATTAAAAGAGGTAAAAAAGACCATTATGATAGCTTCAGTGGTGAACTATAGGAGGTTTGCATGAGCCCTTTGTTAAATTTGTCTCCAGATTGCAAACCCCATGTTCTTTATTGTTTGCTTATTATTTATTCCAGGAAAAACGAATGGCTTGCATGTTGTAACCATACTTTAACAAATTTTACATTAAAGCATGAAATAAAAATAAATTATTTGGGGGTTTTCATCGAGATGGCTTTTGAGATTGAAAGACAATCTTAAAATGGGGAAACCTTTAGAAGAATTTAAAAGCTTTTCAAAAATCTCTGTTTGGTTCTTGAAACCTTATAAAAGATCATCTGAGGTGAGAGAAGAAAGCAGTATATGGTAACTTCTTGCATGAATCATGCATGTAATGAATTTTAGACGGTATTTTTTATTTAAAATTTTTTCATGTACAGTTATTTGTATTTCCTATTTTTTGTAAAAATTAAAACATTTAATTATAGGTTAGGTTATTTAGTTATGGCAAAGCACATGAAGGCTATCTGCCTAAAGGGAGGGATGCCTTTGTGGAGGACTTTCTAAGGGAAACTGGCTCGTATACACATTACACATGGGGAAAACCACGAAAACGCCCATGCAGCCAGCCCGTTCGCGGGATTCGAACCTCGGACCGAACTACCAGTGTTCAGCGGCTTTACCGCTCGGCCGCTGGTGGGCCACATTTAATTATAAATTGGTATTTTATTTTTATAAACTAAAGTGCGAGCTTGTTGTTAATATTTTCATAGCTCACCCCTGGATATTTTAATCAAAATTTTATATAGATTAGTAAATTACAATTTAATATATATTGGTAAATACATCAGATTATGCAGCATAGTATGAATATCTTTAAATTCTTAACATATGCCAATTTTAAGTTTGTCAATACTATATTTTAAATTATTTTTTCCCATGGCATCATATGCATAATCCCAAAAATAACCTGAGGATAGAATATTTCAGTTGTTTGTTTCTATTTCATGTAACATTTCATCAGTAATGCATTAACACATTAAATATTGCATTGGCCATTGGAAACCTAGTAAAATAGACTTGTTGTTTAACATGTTAGATATTGTGAAAACACAATATTAGTGTAAGCCAATGTAAAGCAATAAATGAATGTTAATTATGCAACTAAATGCACACATATAGTCAGATACCCACTCGTTTGTCATAAAGCCAACTTTGACTCTTTTACATACATACTCCTATAAACAATGGTATAATAAACTGAATGATGTTTATTAATTGGATGAATGATGTTAATTTATTAATTGGAGAATAACAATTATAAACAGAGTCCTTTTTATACAGTTATTATGCCACTATGAATAATTATTCCAAATAAAAAAAAAAGTAGTTGCCAAATCAGTTTTGTATGAAGAAATAATGATGATACATCATATAATGGTAACTTTATCCAAAACTTCAGCAACAGAATAAAGTGAGAAACCTTCGATAAAATGGGCAAAAAGCTTTCACACAGAGAAAAATTATGATTTCTTTTATCTATCTTAGTATTCATCAGCAGCCGAGTAGATAAGACTGTGGAGCAATGGTAGTTTGAACCCTAGTGGACAGGCTAGCTTCATAGGAATTTTTTCATATGTTACATGAACAGGAGTCATTTTGTTTTAAATATACTTCATGAAAGTGTTCTTTCTCTCAAGAAGATACTGTTTCTATCCTTTGGAATAATCAATGAAGCAAATAAGACAACATTCTCATTTACTACCATCAGTATAAAACTCAAGCAAAAAATTTGTGCATTTGTTTATCAACTGAAGTATTTTTATAGATGTTCTAGTTTAAGAGTACGAAAAATTTATTTACCAAAAAACAACAAATTTAGTTTTTCATGTTTACATCTTTATTGAAAAAATACAGAATTGTGAAAACTCATTGCAGTTCCACAGTCAATGATAGCAAATTATAAGAACATAGGCAGTAGATGTGTATGTTGCAGGATAAAATTTATTGCTTCTTAGAAAATAGAAATTATAAGAATCCAATGGTGGGAGCTGTTTTTATTGTAATGTTTTATTGATACAAACAAATAAATAAATAAATAAAATAAAATAAAAAATATGGAATCTCAAGAAAACTTTTCTGCTAGGGATTACAATATGCCACTGAAATCATAAACATTTACAGCAATCGTAAGCAAACTAAATTTAAATTGTAGATTAAAGACGTATGATCCTGTAATTATAAACTGTGAACACTAGTAAAGCTGATAAATTAGAGCATATGACTCAGAAAAGTCTTAATAAAAAAAAGATGGATATAGCAACATACACAGTGTAATATAGAGTGTAAAATGTTCCACAGATTTGCAGTGAATAAATACCTATTGATTGTGCTAATGCTGCATTTTTGCAAGACTTGAAAAATTATATCTTTATTTTTATGTAACACAACGAAATGAAACAGAATTATTTAGGTAGAAAATAATGCATAAAACAAGTTTCATGTTAATTTCTCAATTATTTTTTCTTTTGGGAGTTAATGGGTTAGCTGAAATTTTATGAGCTATCCAATGTTTGCATTTTAATACACTGATTCTCAGAATTTCTATATTTCAGTAGAAGCTTCTGTTAGTAAAATTTTGCATTACAGAAAAACACTTCCCAAAAAAAAAAAAAAGAGATTTCTAATATCAGCTAGTTAAAATATATATTTTTATTACAATGCAGTACATTAAATAATGAGAATCTGGATATCACCAAGCCATTTCAAATATACGAGTGAAGACATTTCACACTACAGTAATTTTTATCAATAGTAAATAAAGAGTATGAGGAAATCAAAAGGTTATTCGGTAACGACAGAGCAAATTGAGTGAGATAGAAAGCTTTTTTTTTTTAAATATTGTACATTCTTGACTTATCACCCCTATAGTAATTTTAATTATTTGAGTACCTCAAAATAATAATCAAAGCAAAATGAAATGCTGCTACCTAAGAAGCGCTCATAACGTAAACAAAACGTTACCGTTACATTAACAAGTCTGGCAAACTATCCCGTATACCAGTTTTGCACAAAAATTGCGTTTGGCGAACAGAAAATAATGCCAAAAGTCCCCCAGCGCAACGGCCCTTTCTGATTGGTAGAATTTCCTCAGTTCCCGGCGGGTTTTAGCCGCCCGTCACTGTCACCTGTTAGGTGCTCAAGGCTGTTGCCAACAGCAGGCCTATCTAGCGCTCCTTGCCACAAGGAATTTTGTGGGCTTCGGCTGACTACGTCAGAAAAGTGGGCATACGCAACAACAACAAATGCAACAGAAAACTATTACTTATATATCCACGATGAACTTTGGGTCCATTGAACGACCAGTACTAGGATGAGGAAAAAAGGGGGTAAAATTATACTGTCGCATATTTCTAAAAATACCATTTTGCTTTCGCATCTAAATGTTTCTATAACTTTGTAATATCTTAGCTAAATTAGAGTTCTTTAAGGGCTAGAGCTATTGAAGAGCTATATAACGACTATTCCTTGAGTTCTTATAAGTCCAAGAAGGGTTCAAGTACCCTTTATTCCAATTCAAAAATAAATGGACAGGTGGCCCCTTCTTGGACTTACAGGAAGCCTCCACTTGCCTAACATTCGTAAAAATATCTATAAGACTGCAATTTATATGTTGCTATAAAATTTCTTCATTAACTCGGTTTATTTTTGATCCAGACGGTAGTTTTGCAAGAATCAAGATAAAAATTTTAGAATCGACATATTATGTGGAGCTAGAAAAGTATTTCATTTAGCACACTAAAGGTATAAAATAATAATCTTGACAAATTGTTTATAAGAATTTCAGATAAATTTGTACTTCAAATGATTAACTCAGTTACTCTGATTGAGAAATGCATTTTTATGATTAAGAAGATAAAAGTTATACGTTAATCTTCATCACTGGCAGCAAACTTCGTACTTTATTTATAACTGGCAGAAGTATATTAATAAAAGCTATAACATATTTTCGATGCTTTAAAACTCGTATTAACCATCTCCCATCGTCATGTTCTCCGATATAAGCACTTTCAAATGAGACCGAAATCGTCTGAAGCAATGAATTGTGGTTCTAAGGAAGTTTCAACGGAGTAAAATGAATTACGTCATGGGGAGAATAATAAAATTTTTAAACTCAATAAAGAAATAGAAACAAAGTTTTTCTTTGAAAGGAAGCTTCTCATTTTAACTAGTGCTTTATGTAATACGCTTAATTTTTCTCGTTTTAATGTATGTAATTCGTTACTTCTTATGAAAATACCTTTGAAAACAAATTTTGAGAAACGGTTTCAGAAGGGACACAAAAATAAATCATTATTAGAATGCAACAAAAAAGGAATTACAATTTACTCAAAAATACATCCAATGTTTCACAATTAATTAGCTTAATTTTTATTTTAAATATTATTTATTTCATATTATTATTATTTTTTTTTTATTTTTCTTGTTAAGGCTCAGTATTACAATCACAAAGGTAATATATATTATTTCCTAATGTGTAAAACTCTGTTGTAAAACGAAACGTTTCTAATGACGTATGTTATGAGTAATAATGAATATTCTAACGTTTCTAATGACCTCTGTTTCAGTAATAATGAATATTCTAATGTTTCTAATGACGTATCTATGAGTAATAATGAATATTCTAACATTTCTAATGACGTATGCTATCAGTAATAATGAATATTCTAATGTTTCTAATGACGTATCTATGAGTAATAATGAATATTCTAAGGTTTCTAATGACGTATGTTATCAGTAATAGTGAATATTCTAATGTTTCTAATGACGTATGTTATGAGTAATAATGAATATTCTAACGTTTCTATTGACGTATGTTATCAGTAATAATGAATATTCTAATGTTTCTAATGACGTATGTTATCACTAATAATGAATATTCTAATGTTTCTAATGACGTATGTTATCAGTAATAATGAATATTCTAACGTTTCTAATGACGTATGTTATCAGTAATAATGAATATTCTAAGTTTCACTAAGTGGGGTACCTGATGTCGCATTCATTTTTTACTTCATTACTTTTTACTTTTTTACTCGCTGCTAGCAGAAACTTATGTAAAACAATTAAACTATTGTCTGCTTTATTTGCATCGAGCGGGAGAGAAAATAAACTGCTTGCGGATGTCTGCAAGTGATAATACAGTAACAATCGAAGCAGACTAATGATCAGTATGGATAAGCAAATGAATGAGTATATGATCTGGTATTGGCAGTTGAACAAGTGACAGAATATCGACTGTGGGATTACGCGGAGTAAGCGCTACTACACAATAATGCAAAATTCCATATATATATATAATATTTTGAATTATATATATATGGAAGTCATACATTCTTTCGGCTGATGAGATTATCCTTCATCCATTTTTTCGGCAGATCTGATATTTCAATTTGTCATGTTTTCGTTCATTTCAACGTGATGTGATCCGTTCGTGCTTTACGAAATCTGATCAATTCTCCCTTCTTCAGATGCTGGAGAAGGTATGATCGATTTTATCCACTACAAAAATCTCACTAAAAACGAATAGTTACTAAGCAACTAATAGTTACTATCAAATTAATAGTAACTTTGAATCAACGATTGATATAGTAAAATTCTTATGCCATGCAGAAAATTGATCGGAAATATGAAATCTGTACATCATATCTATGGAAGAGATGAGTTTAGTCGCTTTCCAAATGCATAAATATTTTGGAAACAGTATTCAAAATATATTTTTAAAAACATACGAGAAGCGACGACGAAACATGTCCTCTACAAAGCATAGAGATTTCGAGATGAAGTCTAAAAATAAAAGTAAAAATGAAAACAGCTATAATATGCAATCTCTCTCTCTGTTTGTAATAAATAAAACATACCAGTAAGCGTTTGAGTCCTAGGATTTTCATATGTAACTTAAAAAAATATTTGTAATACGTATTTTTTTCGAAAATATTGTTATTTTTCTCTGCAATATTTTTTGGAAAAAAGAAGAAAATTGAATTTTTGGAAAAGATTTGAAGATCCTTTGTGAATCAGTAGAGATTTCCGAATATTTTGGTAAGTATTATTTTCTCATTGCAATGGAAGCAGTTTACTTGAACAAATAAGTTATCCTTTGGGATACAGCCTTCTTTTAACTCTGCGGAGGACACATTAAAAATGCTACATACTTTCTTTCCTTTCATGTATGTTCATGCATGTTTTCTTTTACCTTAGGAGCCGGAAATTCCAAGTTTTGCTTTTAGAGCACAATGGGCAAGGCCTTATGTTTAAGATCTTGACCTAAACTACGCTGCCATAACAAGGTCAAACGCACACACTTTTATATACATATAAATTACCGCGTTTTGTAATTTCCTTTCAGTTTTGTGAAAGTGTCTTGCTCCGTTTCTCCTTATATATTACCTTAATGCTGTCGAAATATTCTATGATGCTTGCATATAAGTTTTGGATTTAGCGGTATAAAGAACATAGTAACAACCAATCAAATGTTTAAACCTTTATTGTAGCTTAATGCCACTAAGGCGAGACTCCTTGATCTACCTCCGTATTAAGCTTGAGGACCGGTTGATAAAGCAAACTCACTTACTAAGCTAGGGGAGCCCCAATCCCCTGCAGACTTTTTAAAAGAGCTGTCTCTTTCAACCCCCAAGGCTAAATCGACACATCAGGCGCTCGCTAAACATCGGGAGCTCGGTGACCACTGAAGGGGAAGACAATCTATAGTGAGTTTCTGGCTGTCACGCTAGTCCACTCGGATGGTTGAAGCCACTACCGTCCTGGAAAGCATAGGTGTCCTGTCTGACATGACTTCTTCAGAGTTTCGTTATTCTCCAGGTTTTCGTGTTTTTGAGCCTCCGGGGATGCTAGCATACTAAGCCAGTATATACAACCACAGGGGATAAAAGTACGTATTATATTCAACATATGCTTCATACTTTCCAATGCACATATAAGGATTTAATGACTGGAAGAAACACAATCATGAATGTGCGTGGCATTAAATCTAAATTCTGCTAACAGTTAACTATTGTCCTGTCTACTCTTTCTTCACCTGTGGAAGAAACGTAAATGCAAGTGAAAATTAACTGCAGCTTATGACGCTTTTTTGAGAATGAGGTTCTGCCCATTAGTAATGGCTAAGACTACGTTCCGGCTAGTTGAATAGGAAAGGATTTAATGTGGCATAAATTTCAAGGTTTCGTGTTGTTCTTCAAGGATACCACGAATATAATACATATGTACTTGTTAACAACAAAAAAAGTCTCCGTTTGCCTTAGATGTTCCCTTAAAAGAAGAGCCTTATGATATGTGACCTTACGTAAAATTCGTAAGCTACACGAAAACGAGAATAACCAAAGACCTAAAAGGAGGGGGAAGAAACGGCTTGATTCTTGAGAAAGAGAAAATTTCCAAATTAAATTTGTCAGGACTGAGTGTTCTGTGCATGTTCTTTGCAAACATTTTGAAGTAACTCCTTCTAAACTACAGTCCTGCTCTGGAACAGTGAGCTGAAAAAATTAGCTTTGTTCTGGTGTAGATACTGTGCTGGAGAATAACTGCACGTGAAAGGGATTTAAAATCCTCTTTTATTAAATCACTATTATTTACACACTTCCCAACTCGGGAGGGATACAGAAAATAAAAGACCACACTTGGGCCTAACTTAACAAATCAAATAATTTTAAATAAATATCTAAACCTAAATAGAAATTTAATTAAACTTTGCTCACAGAGCAATTCGCGGAGTTTGGCCTCTAACTAACTGGTGCGTAGCAAGAAATACTAATACTAGCGCACTTCAATTTATTTCAATATGCAGTCACGTAGTAAGCACTATGGCTTATAATTTTAGCTGCTAGCTGGTCAGGCGAACGTCGAGCAGAATGACCGTGATCTGAGACTAAAGCTCTCTCACACTGAGAGGTTTCTACCTCTGGTTTAAATAGTACTTGGCTGTACTTCAAAATTAGCATAAGCTGAAAACGCGCGCTTCTTCTGACGGGAAGTTGAAACAGAGAAGAGATAGAAAGATTTAAATTAAAATAAAACTTGGTTAGTTTAACTAAAACCTTACAATCTGAAGCTTCATGATAGGTAATGTGAATTTTAAGGAATACATTCGCATCGTAGACTCTTAGACATCTCAGTACATAAAGAGCGAATAGAAAAACAAAAATAATGATAATCCAATCAGAAATATTAACCTTCGCATAATTAATCTGAAAACCATGAATTTTGATGCAGTCTTGAAAAAAATGTTTCAAACAATTCATATCCATAGATGACAAACTAAAGTCCTTAGATCTTTATATATTCAAATACAATTGCACTTGCGGAATACAGGAATTGAGTACATATATATAAAACACAGGAATACAGTCTGTATAAATGGGCCATCGTCTGTAAGGAAATGTGCAGTATATGACTCATCACTGAGTGTACAATACGTGTTACATTTAAGGCATTCGTCTTTCAACTCAAGGGCGCAAACATCGCAACTTTTTTGCCAAGCAGTAACTGACGAATGTCGCACTTAATACCTATTTTTGATAGTGTTACTGTTATTCGTAAATTTTACCGGCATGATGCAAGTTGCAAAAACATTGTATCCATATTTTATCCAAAAATTAATAGAATTCGATCATTTCGGTTTTACAGTCTGCGGGCATGTATATTTGTTCTGTGTGCCTCTGTAGGAAATCTGCCTTCTGAGGATTGTGTTCCTTTAACATTTTATTCACATAGGACAAAAAAAAATCTTCGACGTCAGCATTTTTCATCTTATTTCTGTCAAATCTTCATTACTAGGATCTTCGCACATAAAAATATTGTCTTTTGCTATTTTTTATGCTCATTTAGCGATACGGAAACATGTTTTTACTCATTTTTTCTTTGCTAGACCAGCGGACCGAAACCAGTTTCGGATGGTTGATCTTGTAAAAAGTCGGCAAGATTTATCTAATGGTAGCATGCTAGGATTGTATCAACAGCGAAATGCGATAATCTACAAAACGTCTTCAAAATGCTCTTATTTCTTCAAAATGCTGAAAAGAGTTGCTTCCTATAACAGAAATTCAAGCTTCTAATCAGGAATTAGTCCATATATTGCAGAATTGAAGATTCATTTGGGGCAAGAAAGTCGTAATCCATTCTACGATTTCTATATCTATATGTGAAATACACCTGTAACTAACAATCAGGATTGTTCATGTTTAGACAGAACATTCTCCTTCTCACTTATGTAGCTTTTCTTCAAACTGTTCTGATGAAACTGGAGGTTTTCCGTTTAAAATGGAATTAGAAGAACTTTCTCATTCTTTAACCATCTTAGCTTTTGAGATTTTCCAGTCACCAAAGGCCATAATTAATACCATTCAGGTTAATACACGAGATCTGTAATTTACACGTTTTCCATTCTTTCTTCAGTGCATCTTTCGTACCTAAATGCTAATTTCTGGTTTGATACTCCTTTGTAGAATAGTCCAGCTCATTTAGCATTAGAAACTCCCTTCTATTTGCAATAAAGAAAGACATAATCGCAAACGCACATTCCCCTTCCATTTCTTGAAAAGAGATTTTTTAACACTCTTTGATTCTTAGACAATTTTTTGTGAAGCGATATTAGTCAACTTCTTGAAACTTTTCAACCAGCCATTTTAAAGTAAAAATGTGTTTTTTCCAAGTCTTTAGTAAATTTACTGGCCTTTTGCTGAAGACGTTGCCCAGATAGTGGAAAATCGCGGATTCTGTGAATGATGAATGCTTGTTCAGCATCCTGAATATTCGGTGTTGCTCAGCGTTTACTTCGTAAGTACTACACTTCGTTTATTTCAAAGCAATTTTTTTTTAATTTCCTTGAGATGATATTATCAGTTCTCGATATTTGTTCATGGTACCAACTGTATAATTTGATAAACTGTATGCCCGTCAAAATATCGACTTTATCCATACTACATTTTTCGTATAAAGCTCACTTTATCTTCATTGCAGAATATTTTGTAATGAAGCTTGCTAAATGGATGACTTTCTGACATCGAAAATATTCACTAAAATGATGAAGTGAAAATGATTTGATCAAAGAATATAATATTAAATTTTGCTCATCTGGAAATACTGAAAAAATGGATTAATCTTGTCATAAATCTCCTGTATTCAGCTTTCAATGAGAATGCATTTATCTCTACCAACTGCAAACCAATAATGCAAATAGCCCTTATAAGAACCTTTGCAAAATACCTAAAAATGCAAAATCCCCCATTCAGTAAATAGAACTAGGAAATCTTTTCAAATACTTGAATACAACAAACAAATAAACATAAAAAAATTCCAATATCCTAAACGACGAATCATTTCTACAGCCCTATGCAGCAAAGCATCTATTTACTCTTTCTTCTTCCCTAAACAGCAAAAATTTCTAAAATGTCATAGCAACATCAATCCTTTTCTGACATCTCAATCAAAGAACTTTAATGCAACCAAAGTCTTCATTCATTTTTTTTGGCTCAATGGTTACTGTGTAGCGTTCTCTTTAGTTCACTAACCAGTTCTTTGATATGTTTTCAGATTTCTCTATTTCTCCTCGCATTTCCTACCAGGATACAAATTAGGTAGGTGAATAAGAGTATTTAAACGCGTGAAACGAGAAGGTTAGACAGAGCTTTGTTTCGCTAGTGTATCGCACGTTTGCTGATTTTTCCTCCAGTTGTTAATCTTAATAGCGTCTACGCATTCTTGCCGCTTAGTTAGTCTATCGCTGGTGTAGGTTGCTGAGCCAGCCTGTTAGATTAAATTAAATTGTATAGTCTAGCACTACTTCTAACCTTCTGAATTTATTGTTAAATTATCTTTAAATTCTCGAATTCACTGTTAGTACTTGGTGATGTTACCGCACACCAGACCGTGCCCCTTTTTGTTAAAGAATTGTGCTTAATAAAAAGGATTTGTATACACTTTTCCTATTGTGTTCATCTTCATGCCTGTGCGAGAAGTCGCCAGACTGGACATTGAGGTCTAGTCACATTACATGATAGCTAAAAAGATTTAATTTTAGAACTGAGTCAAACAATACAGTCTTCTAAAATATGTCTTGGTTTACACAAATAGGGCGGTCCATCTATCCCTCATAGCCTTTGTTTAGAAGATGGAGTGAAATCAGAATGAATGTAAAAGAAGAATTATGTAAAGGTTGTAAGGATTTTAAGTTTTATTAACGTTTATTTTATTTTAAAACTTTGCTATCATCTCTTATTTTCCATTTACGGCCAGAATAAGCGCGAAAGAGAATTGTTGATGTAAAGGAGGTTGCAAACTGTAAAAGTATATAAGACATGGCTTTTATACAAAACTAAAAGAGAGAGAGAGACATCTCGCTGCTTTACCACGCGCGTGCTTTTCCCATGTGCCTTTAAGGCCAGAACTTAGTTCTCGCTAATAATTGAAGACGAATTGTAGTTTTTGCATTCCGCTCACTACATGCGTGATGTTAGAAGGCCATTCTTCGCGTTACTACTCTCTGTTAAGCATCTAAGTTTAGTTCTTATTTAGTTAATTCTTATTTTCTACGTTTTAGACCACATGTGCTGGTCTTTGTATCCCGAAGTGAGAGAACGGCTGTACGCTGTGAGGAATAAAGAGTAAATTTAAGCCTTTGGTGTATTTTCTACACATACATGAACATAGCTTTGAATAAGCTCCCTGTTCCTACACTGGCGTCCAAACTAAAAAAGGTGGTGGGGGAGGATTTGGCGATTGGGGCTCCCAACTCGCAGTCGCCCTTTAAAAGCGGGAGTATATAAGGTATTTCTCCCGCCTGCTTTGCATGTCTTCGTGGTGTAGTGTCAGCACACTCGACGCGTATTCGAGAGATCCGCGGTTCGAGACCCGGTGAGGGCATTGTCATTTTTCACAGCTCTTGCTTTCAAAAAATACCTAATGTCTCTACAAGATCACCCATGTTCTAACAGACAAGCGCTGAACATTTAAGGGTTTACTAATTTTTCAGTTAATAACTGCAGAAATGTTTTTGAAAATATGAAACGTACTAAAGTGTTTTTGACGAAGATATCTATTATGCTCGCTAAAACCGATTTTCATGCGTTAGAATTTCACTGTAGCCATATAAAATAATAGTAAATGTATAGGAAAATAAGCGGAACCATACGGCTCTATCTGTCTATCGGGGATTCTTTATAAACTAGCTTTGCTGGGTTTGACTGTAAATTTAATGCAATTTAAAGAATTTCCTTCATTGCTATTATTATATTATTATCCTCATCATCATAGTGTTTTAAATATTAACATATAATAAGTAGATAATTTATTGCTATCCGGTACATTTTATGTCAGTAATTATAACATTTGTGTGTTAGCGTTGCTACAAAAAAAAAGGACTAGTAGTCCATTGAGCGTCTTAAAAACATTAATGAGAATTATTATCAAATGTGGTCTCCTCTGACCTTCATTAATTACGTTATTAATGGCTTACCCATTCAATATTTAACAATTAAATGCAGCTAGACAAATACTTTTCCTTCAAAGGCTCTTTAGAAAATTGCCGACCACTAAAAACTCCACGAGTTGTCGGTTATTTTTTGACTGATGATACTCAGACAGCCAATTTCATTTCTCGCTCAGCGTATTAAATAAATAATCTCTTTCTTTTCTTTGTCCTCGTCGAAATGATTCTCTTCCAAATTACATCGGCCACTGAAATAACGCTTTGTTTCTCTAACCAAATAAGAATTGAGAATTCATTCAGCTATGAAATTCAGTCGTCAATAGAACATTTCTTTTTTGTCCGCCATTTAAATATTTATTCCATTTTGGTTGAATGCGTGGCGACTTTAAAGCTATTTATTTTTAGATAAAGCTCGAAAATGTTCGTTTCGATTAGGCGCGATTTTTTACGCTTTCATTCCATTATGCTAAGGCTTTTGTAATTTGCGTAAACTCATGACTTTTACGCTGAATTATAAGAATAATATTTTTGTCTTGTCGCCGTTTCCGTGTTGCATAAAAAATAACATGCTTCTTAGAAAGAATGGACTGCGTATATTAGAGTGTTCAAATGGCTTTTCTTGTTATTGAATTAACGCTGTTATTGAATTACAAATTCAGCGATGTGGGAAGCTTAATTAGCAAATAGCGCGCGAAGTGTAGTAACAGCTAATGATAAGTAAACAATTATGCGTAATGGCAACAAGGCACTAAACAATTTGATAAAATATTCATTATTCATAAAAACGTTTGCGGTATGATTAATTCTTGAAAATGTAGTTTTGCGATAAGCATTTCTTTCGTAAATTTTAGTAATATTTTGAATTTAATAATTTTTGCAATATTTTGTACATTAAAAAGTGTTAGAATTTGAGAAAGATGTACGGTTTCCCTTATTTTACGTAACAAATTATTTTAAGATTGGTACCTTTCCTGAAACGTCTCATTTTCCCCTCGCATTTCCTGGGCAAGATGCAAATTTAAAGTCAGATGAAAAGAGTATTTAAACAGACGAATCTTATTCGTAGTTTATTCAGAGCGTGATTTCGCTAGCCAGCGCACGTTACTAGTTTGTCCTTGCTGTTACGCTGAGTTACTGATAAGTCCTTTTGGCCATTTAATAAGCATATCGTCGAGTAGGTTGTAGAGTCAGCACAGTTAGCCTTAATTGTTTATCTAGCACTTATATTTATCTTTGATTTTGTTGCTAAATTCTTCTTAAGTTTCACCGTAAGTCTTCGGTGTTATTTGTGAGCACGAGTCTGTGCATTTGTTGACAAATAATAAAGAGTCTCTTTTACCATTCTTCTGTACTAGTATTCTTTTACGACTCTGCGAGAAGACGCCGCGTTTTCTTAGAGACGTCTACCAAGGTTTATGACAGCAAAGTTAGAGTTACTAAGGTTTATGATAGCAAACAGGGTTAGATCCCACAATGGCAAGCATATATTATTTTCAATCAGATTGAAGAAAATCAGTGAAATTGAGAACTTTAATCTTCTTCTAAATTTGCCAAATTTTGGTATATATCTAATTTCATACAGTTTCCGAATTTACTAGCTACACATTAAAATTTGCTGCTGGTGGCGATTTATCGCGTACACAGAAATTATTAACAGAAAAAATGCAAACTCGCTATCCTGCACTGCGTAGTGGTTATCGAAGACTGACTCCTAATCCAAAATTCAAAGTGGGGTCGAATTTCTGATAAGGTTTGGATGTCTGTGTCGGCCCTTCTCCTTTTCTAGCGGGTATAATATTATAAATGCATTTGATTAGCTTTGCATCAAAGAAGAAAAAAGCAAATTAGACTATTCAGAAGAGCACATCAAATTGCCATACTGAATAGATGATACGACTAGTAAGTTAAAATAATTTATATCTGCAGGCAGAGTGATAGATATACCACTTGGTAGCTTATTAAATCCTTTACAAAAGCAAACTCTTGAATAAAAGAGTCGCAGGAACTCTCACAAAAACAGCAGCTATATGATTCCAGCATGTTCTTATATATTATCTTATAAGGTATTTCTCTCTCCTTCTTAGCATCTCTTCGTGGCGTAGTGGTCAGCATGCTCGGCGCGTATTCGAGAGGTCCGTGGTTCGAACCCCGGCAAGGGCATTGCTCATTTCTCATATCTCCTGCTTTTAAATAACCTAATGTCTCTACAGTGGCGCCCGAACTAAAATCGGTAGTGGATGATGACTCTCTACCACCCAGATTTGGCGACCCTTAATCCACAGACGCCCTTTAAAATGGAGAGTATATAAGGTATTCCTCTCGCCTTCTGAGCATGCATTCGGGGTGTGGTCAGCAGGCTCGACTCGTATTCGAGAGGTCCGTGGTTCGAGTTTCGTCGACAGCATTGCTCATTTTTCATCTGTCCTGTTTCAAAACTACCTAATATCTCTACAAGCCAACTATAGAAAATATAAAAATATAACACAAAAACAAGTTAAGAGAATTAGGGCCTTTGAAAAAAATATGAGTAATTGATGTATTTGACAGGCTATTTTTATATTGCTTATAAATTCAATGTATTTAGCTCAAAGGAGCGTTAGCTCAGAAGGGCTGTTAGTTTCTTTTTGGCATTTTACTTCGATTCACTGTAAATGTCCGCATCACTTTTCAAACTGTTGTCACTAAATATTATCGACCTGCGTTATATTTAAAAGAATTAAATAATGAAGAATCTGCATAAAAGTATATATTTTTCTCACATTTTGACAAAGCAACGATAACTAGAGCCATCAGATTTTGAATAACGTAAGTTTTCACCCGAATATGGGCACCTGGAAGCCCAAATTCAGAATTTGTTTTATTATGTATTTCATATTTTGAAAAACTTTAACGAATTTTTGATTAAAAACTCAACGATTTCAAAGCGAGCAATGACAACACTGTACCGAAAAAAAAAACATTTTTATCTCCATCGCGCGTGTCCGTGTATCGGAAATTTTTAAAGGATATGCTCGTTTAAAAATTATTTTGCGATATTGCCGTTGAATTGAATTTCATGGTTTAAGGGCGAAGAACATGATATTTAATAAATAAAAGTAACACAGAAAACATTAAAAAAACGCCCCTTTGGGCGTAATGTAAAATCTGAAAGCTTTCAGTTTTTTTTTATTATTTTGTTAATTATTTTCTGTTCTTCTTTTTTACAGTTTTGTATTTTGTCCTTCATATAATTTCAACATAACACTTACCTTTTAATTTTTACCAGTTTAATTTAAAGACGGGAAGACCTTGGAGAGATTTGAGAAAGACAGGATATGAGTATTTCCCCCTCTAATATCATCTCTACGCCTGTTGAACTTAATAATTGACATTACCAGTTTATACAGACTGTTAGTTAATAATCTTGATTACTTTGGTAATACTCTCTTTACAGCATATTGCCTTCGAGCGAATATGCTTGCATGCATTTCTCAGAAAGTATTTTGCACTTTATTACCGAATACCAAATCATCGTCAGATTCCACAGTGCAAAGATTTTCACCCATTTCGCATTGACGGCAATAATAACTAAATATTCGTACTCTTTCGAAATTTTGAACTACATTTGATTACATTATTATCATTGTCATTATAGTAACACACACTTATGATGTTAAATGTGTTTCATAGAGTTTGGTAATCGTATATGGGCATATAATTCAGAGACAAAACGCAAGTCACCGTTAAGCTGGATCAGACTTTTCTTCTCTTCATATTTCTTTACATGTATTTCAGAAAATGTGTTTTTCGCAAGTTTAATGTTACGAAGGGATGTAAAATATTAAAACATGTTTTTAAATCCAACAGTTTCTATGGAACTATGCCACCAATGAATTACGAAAAGCAACTTGAAAAGCCTGACTTAAGATTGGTTTTTAACCTTCTATTTCATTACAATAGTAATAGAGAATTTACATGCAAATTTATGTGCTTCATGAAATAACTAATATTTTGTTACAGAGGTTTCAGTAACGTGAGATATTTTTGGTAACATTTAAGTTTTAAGGAAATTAAAACCTTTTTTAATTTGTGCTATTTTGCAAATTTGTATATATGACGTTATAAACAATCCATCTCTTCATCCATCCTAATCGATATAATTCCACATAGTGTTCTTAAAACTCTGAATTTTAATAAATTAAGTACTATGTAGGAGGAACAAAAATAAGAAGGGAAAGTCTATGATGGAGCATCCCGAACTACAGGCCATCATTGCAGAGAAGAGAAACCGTAAAGAAACACAATAGTAACACATTTATTACTTGCAAGGTTTAGCTTTTGGGTTGGACGCTTGTCTAGTTGTCTATACTGGAAGTCTTGCTGGAGTCTTCAACCATTCAAACCGTAGCTTTCGATCAGGACGAAACTGTGGGCTTACAGCTGTCTTGGCAGGGAAACTGACTGAAAAACTGACTCGAACTGACTCGTATTGAACTCGAGGAAACTGACTCGTATTTAAACCAAACAGTACAGAACCGCCACAGAAATCTCATTAACTACACTGAAGGCAGTGAATGGAAAGCCCACAGTAAGCTTATGCTCGCTATTTTATCAAATCTTCTTGTCATCATTTTCAGTTCCATGGCAGATAAGAATATATACGAATTCCTAACATAAAACTAAACTTGCAAGATACAAATGACCTGTACCTATTCAACAAAGCAATCCCAGATATAGCAAATAAGTAGCCGATACGTTATCAATATTAAAAAACACCGGTAACGTACACATCTGAAGCACATTACCTCCTTCCTATCGATCTGATTAGAAGAAAAGCCTAGTTTTTTTAAAATTAAGTTTAATTCTAAGAGAATGTATGACATTACAACAAAAGCTCAAATACTGGTTTGTACAAATACATTCAGTTTCTCTACAGTGGACTGCTTCGGCGATTAATTGACTAATTAACCACGCGAATTCTTTGATCATGTTGTTTACTGAAATTTTGAGATTTAATTTGTTATCTTCAACGCCTACATTCTACAAAACTAGAAACAATATTTCTCTATATCTACCTCTTTAATTGAATAACAGTACCACAATTGAATTTCCTTTTGTTTCCTGATATCCATAGCTTTATGTCAATTTCCGCTATTCTATCTCCAGTTCTAAAAAACTTCAGCGCGTTTTCCATTTTACATACCGATCAATTACAATTGTTTCTCCACATGGCATGTCTAAATGGTGGAGCATAGTCTGCTTCTTCACAATGTTTGGTTTATCGAAGTAACCAAATACCGAAGCAAAATCAATGTTCTATTATTCATAAATGCTATTTCCAAAGCAAAAATAAATGTAGAGGATCAGAAAAATTTAATTTACCCAATTTAGAAGGATTTGAAATTATAAACTTTTAGTCCAAAAATTCACCGCTGTTAACGCTATAGCAGGAACGGCATTTCATTTGCATAAATAATGTCTATTCAGAATGTATGCGAACGACTCATCAGAAGAAAGAGAATCTGTCTCTGCGAGATAATCAATTGCTTTTATACACCCCATGTGTAACGACTGCATGGGAGGCAGGAGCTTCTATAAGTAACTCCTTTTCTTGTAAAATTCTGCATTCAGAAGGATATACGATGATTCAAATATTTCCACCTATTGTACGCAACCTGATGAAGAATTTTTAAACAACCATACAGTTTGCCTTTTTGCCAGATAGAGGAGGAAACGACTCAACTATTTTCGCATGTGACAAGCAGCTTCGTCTGTTATAAAAGTAATCAACCAGTTTCTGTACGGTAGAATATTTTGCAAGGCCCGCCAGCGGCCGAGTGTGAAGATCAGTAAGTTCTAGTGTTTCTTCCGTATTCAAATGCCAGTGAATACGGTGTCTGGATGAGAGGTTTCGTAGATTTCCTTATGCATAAAATGGATACAAGACAGATTCCCTTATTCATCTGTGAAGGTTTCTTTAGGCGAATAGCCCTTTTTTGCTTTGTTGTAATTCAAATAACCTCCCACCTGTGAATGACTTGTATTCTACTATGTGATAAATCATATGATGGATTTTGCTTTGCTGTAGAAGATCAAGTGCTTTCAGAATGTGAAACTACGATATATATTATATATATAATTTTGCAACAACTACGATTTAGCTTCTTATGTGGATGGCAACTGACGTTCCGTGGTCATAAAATTGACGAATTGACGAATCCTACCTTTACATAAAAGAGCCCAAAACACCGAACATTGTTGTGTTTGAGCAGCTTATAACCCTCACGTACACAGTGAAAGGGAGTTTATGGTGCATTGATACGTCAATGTTCATCATTCTGCTCTGTACTTTAAATGGATAGCTTCAAAAGAATATTAACCTGTTTTGTTAAACTTAATTTCATAATATTAAATTTTAAGTAAGAGTTTTGTTTAATGTCATTTTGTGTTAATTTCAATCTCTAATTTCCTTGTTCAGGTTGAATACCATTGTTATTATTTTAGGCACTAGGTTTTGGACAGAGTAATAAACATGAGACTTACACGTAAAGTAGCCAATATTCATTTGTCATACTTATCGAATGAATTGCCAATAAAGTGTCAACAAATTTCACTGGTCCTCTTCAAGCAAATGTAACAAGCTAATTCTAAGCTCTTTATGGCTGTAACATCTGCGATGGCTTGTAATGAAAACAAGCAAAAATAGAATATGGAAAGTATTAGTAAAATTCCTTTTACTATATATTTATGTAGAAAGAAGTGTCTAGAATATAAATTTGGAGATATTGTATACGCAACTTGTTAATCGCTTTTCTTGCGCTTAAAATCTGAAAAAATATATTTCCAAAATTATTAAAAACTTAAGCTGGCAACAAACTATAGGTAACCATGAAGCATGAGATCTAACGCTTTTATTTATTTCCCATTTCTTTTTGTCTCGTTTTATTGCACGTTTTATGTTAGATAATCATTTTAGTAACCCAACATCGTTGTTCCGTAATGATTTTATTTTGGTAACCTTATTTCTTAGCAGCCGAAATTATTGGGATTGTGGGATATTTCTAGATTGTGAGTTATTAATGAATAAGAGTAAAGTACCATATAATCTGTATAATGTTTAATGTTTGCAATGCTGAGTTTTTCAATACACTGATTTTTTAAGGGAACACAGATCGCTGTGTACATGAGGAGAAAAATAAATATGCATATAATATAAATATATAATGTTTAATATGCGCAATTTCAATATTGTGGGCAGTGCCGAATGTTTCCATTCCCTGATGTTTTCACAAGCAAAAACACATCGCTCTCTATATGGGAAAAATAACCATGTATCGTATATTGTGTTTATGTGTGTAAATGTTTAATGTAGCATTTTTGGATCTTTGATTATTTTATCAACGGTTAGTTGTAATCTTCATTATTATTTTAGCCCAAAAGGGTTATTAGTCTCGAAATGAGATTTTGTATCGAATCACTATCTATGCATTATTTTACTTTTCATTCGAGTCTGTTGCCATTCAGGAAAATGTAATTTATTTAGCGTTCGAACTGAATCTATCTGTTGCGGTTTAACCAAAGAGGTTAGAATAGGTGAAGTAACTATAATGTCACAAAAATAAAGTATAGAAAATTTCAATAATGTGATAACACCACTTATCGTGGCCTTCATACAGCGTACGGATAACATTTACTATCATATTGTTGAATACTATCACACTGACTTGACAACAAATATCAGCCGTCTTATAATTACAAATTACGCATTTTCATGTACCTAGATTTTACTATTTGCTATTACTATTGAATTTGAAATGGTTATTTGTAAATCTTATGATTTTTCTATACACTAAGTAGAAAATCAATCATGTAACGTATTAAAATTAGAACAGGAGACTTATAAACTTTCAATGATGTATAACTAACATATAGACAACGCCAATCAGAATGTAAACAAAACCAATCAGAAGTCCGCCTATGGCAGCGGCAATGATAAGTCATAACATGTTATGGCTTCATTTTCATTACAAGGAACATAAGAAGGCTTACTTCATTTATTCTAACCGCCTTGGGATTAACAAACTAAGATACTTGAAAGCAAAAGATGCAGGTCTTAAGTATATTCATTTCTTACTTCTAAATCTTATTGACTTAAGTAATAAAAACGCATTTAATTCATGATTTATCTAATTAGAAATATTCAGTATTTTCACAGAAAACGTTATACAAATTTTTTGTTATTTATTTCATACTTTGTAAAACTTTAATGAATTTTTGATTAAAAAACTCAACGATTCGAAAGGGATCAGTGGCAACTCTGTACGGAATAAAACATTTTTATCTTCAGGCTGTCTATCCGAAATTCTAGAGGTATGTTTTTTTACATATTTTGTGATTTTGCCGTTGAACTGAATTTAATGTGGCGTAAGTACGAAGACCGTGATATTTAATAAAGTTAACTCGCAAAACATTAATAATACAAAGGCAAAAACAAGATTTGTAAAACATCTTACTCAGAAAACTGAGCATTGATATGATGAAGTGCGAAGACTGAAAAACAAAATAGAAAAAATGCATGCCAAAACACTTAACATTGCATCCGGAATTCTAAACATAAGCTGATATGCTGCTTTTGAATTGTATGAGACATAAGGGCGAAGGAAACGTAATAATAAAGCTAAAAGCCAAAAAAGGGGTATTAGCAGGAGTGAATGGAACAGACTGCGAGCTCAGCGAGCTCTTTTGGGCGACCCTTAAAATCAGAAATCTTTCAATTTTTTTAAAATAATGTATTTTAAATTTTATTTTTGTTTCCTTTTAATACAATGAAACTGTTTGCAGAAACGATAACATCAAAGGTTTGGATATCTTTTCGATCAAAATCGCCAACTCGTCCCTTATAGGTATCTTTAAATTTAGTGGAATTAAAACTTTAATTGGTTATTGGATTAATTAATGGATTGATTTTCATTTATGCATTCTTATTTGTATATTTAAAAACATCATTTCAATAACATTATCTGTATAATAATTAACTAAATAAAGCGGAAGATTTCATACTACATGAATACCAAAATATACCGAATATGTTTTCTTCTATTAAAATAAAGAAAATATAATGGTAACATATGATCGTCTTTCTCAATTTTGAGGGGGATTTTTTTCATGGGGGGAGAGAAATAAGAATTTACACATATAAATTTATTAGATTCAATATATTTCGAATATTTCAAAAATTCAGATAACAACTTTACTGACTGTATATTAATATAACTGTGTAAAATTCATTCGAAACCTATTTCATATTTTACCAGCATTATACAAGCTAAACTGCATGCCAGACAGAAACTAAACCCGTATAGGTAATCAATTTTCTCAGCGGCTGTTTACATTACGTTTGATAAAATCGAAAAACAGTTACGGTTGACGCCCTGGATATTTTTGTTGTTGTTATCATCATTACAGTTGCCCGAGCGCAAATACAATAATCGATTCAGTAAAATCGGACGAGGTTCTCAAATCGATGCATCGATTGTAATGCGAGAGCAGATGTTGCCAAATTTATGCGTCCTCTTCCTTTTACCTTTGAAACACACGTATTATTAGTCTTAAGATGCCTTTAAAAATGGGCTTAACAAAATGACATGTAACGAAAAATCTGAACTGTATGGTAGTTTGTCTGAGATTTTTTTTAAACTTGGCCTGCTAAGCTGATTATCTTACTAATAAATAAAAAACTCATAATTAATTTACGAGACTTTTTTGCAAAGGGATAAATAAATACAATTATTACACAGCAATGTAGATACTGGAATACTGAGACTCGTTCATCATTAGAAAAGGAAAAATTACATTGTTTGTTTATGTTAGCTACACATAAGTTACGTGATTTCTGAGATAATCTACCCGGTTTGTTTATATTAACTATACGTATATCAAATATTCTCTGAGGTTATCGGAATGTATCTTATTCGCATTAGATAAATTCTAATTTTACAATCTGCTGTAATAAAATGTATTTATTCTAGCAGTATAGTATGAAACGTTATGCAGACATGAAGTATTATAAACATGTTGATATTATGTGGGTAAATACATTGTAATATTGAGGTCCGTGAAGGTAGATATATAACAATAAGTTTATTACTTCCGTGTACGAAATAAAGGAAGTACTGTAATCACGAAAACTTCTGGGTATCATATTTCAACGATAATAACCATTTTCGCAGATATAGAATGCAAATTAATGACGTTCTTGAGTGACATTTGAATGTAAGGGCAGAATAAAGGAGTCATTTTTCCAAAAAAAAATATAAAACTGATTTAAAATAGATTCTGAAGAGATTTTTTTCCTGGAGTCTGTGCGTACGTGCGTAAGTATGTATGTATGTGTCTCGCATAAATCAAAAACGAGTCTCCTGAGAACTTTGAAATTTTGTATATAGGACTGATATAACATGTAGTTGTGTACCTTCCTTTTTGGTTGCAATCGGCAACACCAAAAGTTTATATACATATATATAAAAACTGCTGGCCACCGTAAATGCAACACCATGAAAGAAGCATGGAAATAACATGCAAATTACAACATGCATTAGCGGAGGTGAGTTATGCAATGATTAGAATTTCAGCGCAGACGCACATCACGCGCGCCTGTGGCGCCACGTCAGAGCGCTATTTAAGGCTTTGCGTTTTCGACGATTTCAAGTTCGGCAATTGTGTTTTTCTTATGGTTTTAAAAAAAACAATCAATTATGCCTCGTAGTAAACAGCGATCATCGTTTCATCAAGTATCCGAGTTCGACAGAGGAAGGATAGTGGCCTACCAAGAGTGTGGATTGATTATCTTTCAGGAAAATCGGTAGTCGTGTTGGACAAAACCAAACAACTGTAATGCGGATATGTGACCGTTGGATGCAGAAGGGTACGATGGACTGACGTGTTCGATCGCATCCACCTCAGTGCACCACTTCACGTGGTGACAGGAAGATTGTGCGCATGGTAGTGACGGATCGCTCAGTCACATCACGAACCATAGCACAGCACATTCAGTCTGTAACGAATCATCCAGTGTCTGCGCGTACCATTCGACGCCGTTTACAGCAGAGTGGCCTGTCCGCAAGACGTGAGAGAGGATGCTGAACAGTTGCGTTATGCACCGTCACACTGGTCCTGCAGCGAGTATTATGCTATGGGGCGGTATTGGATATTACTCTCGCACTCTTCTAGTACGCATTGCCCGTACTTTAAGCAACTAGCGCTACATCTCCGGGGTGTTTGAGCCAGTTGTCCTTCCTTACCTTTTGGGCTTGCCCACAGCCATATTTCAACAGGATAATACGCGACCACACGTGGCACTCATTGTCCAAGGGTTCTTCGTCAATCGCCAGATTGAATTGCTTCGCTGGCCGGCTCGCTCTCCGGATCTTTCGCCGATAGAAAACATGTGGTCCATGGCTGCTGAACGATTGACCCAGATTACATCCCAAGCTGCCACAACAGATCGACTTTCACAACGTGTGTAAGCTGCTTGGTCTGCTGTACCCCAAGAACCCATCCAAAGTCTCTTTGAATCAATGCCGAGGCTTGTGGCAGCGGTGATCTCCAACAATGGCGGCTACTCTGGCTACTGATTCTGGAAAGAACCATACTCCACAGATGTCTATAAATTTAATCATTTGATATTTAATCAACATGTTATCTACTAAATAAATTTTTTTGTGATATCTCTTGTCTTTCTTGGTGTTGCAATTTGGGTGGCCAGCAGTGTATATACCCACTCTGTTACTCATCCCAGTAAGGTCAGTTTTTTTATTCCTATATGTTGGCAAATTGCGCATTTTTTGCTTTAAAAATGACTGAATTATATTATTCTTATCTTCCGGTTAAGGTTTTTATGCCTTTAGTTAATCTACATGCAATAGTTGTAGAAGTATCAGGAATTTAAAAGTTGTTAAGTGTGGCTAAGCCCATTTTTTTACTATAGTAGCTATATTTGTTTACGTTTGAAACTTAGCATAATAATGAATTAAGTTATTTTCTGCACCTTTATGTCTTTTTGCCGAATAGGACAAAAAGTAAACTTCTGGTTTTATGCACCGAAAAACCTGCCTTCTTGGCTGCCGGCCGAATTGCTTATTTTTCCCTAGGAACTCTAATTTTAATTGTAATTTTTTTATTAGTTTTAACTCTACTTGGTGTTTTATGTTTTTCTATATTTTTCAAATTTTAATGAAGATATTTTGAACTTCGATGTATTTTTGCCTTGCCGGGAATTGAGAATTGAATTAATTGAATGAGAAATGTATATCTAATGAAATTTGAGGAAATACGCTTAAATTGAATGCGGAACAAAATGCATATAATTTAATATTCCGTACAAGGAAATCATATTGTTTATAATCAGATTTTTATTTTCATGTGTGAAAATAAATGTTGCATTAATGTTTTTTCACATTCAAGTACTTCTCGAAAAACAATAATTAATTGATTCTTTATTTGAAAATTGAATTCTCACGAGCTACAAAATATTTCTAATGTATGATTTTTACTTGATTTTAACTTTCAATTAACGTATTACTGTTTCATTTTAACAACCAATAGGATGGTATTTAAAAAAAATCACAGTTTTTAATTAATGATACGTATCCTTCAAAGTGCAAAGCACAGTGGCTTCCAGAAAAGTTAAGTTATCCTAAATTTTGCTGTAAAAAAGTATGAATTTGGGTTTAATTAGAATATTTTCCTATTATTTAGTTTAGAATATTAGTGCCCCTAATTGTTACTGAAATGCATATTTTACTAAATAGTTATCTGTAATTTTTAATAAAAATTTTGAACCATCAGTGCCAAAAATTGAGTCTACAAAATTTTGCTACACTTATGAATAAAAAGCTAGTAATAATAAATAAATGAATTAACATTTTAAAGTTTTAATACTCAGTTAGCCCTTTTTATGCTTTATTACATATTTCAAACAGTTTATAGTATGCGAAAATTTGTTTGTTTGGTACTTTTGCATTAGTGTATTTCAATTCCTTTTCAGTTGTACTGCTATTAAAAATTAAGAAAATAAACACTTTATTTTTTTCTCCTTTTTTTTCAAAAAAAAAATTGTTAAACCAAACCTGGAACGTATCTGTTCAAATAATAAAACAATATGTAATTGTATAACAGATATACAAAACAAGAATATTTATTTCAGCATAGTCATACAGCATTCCATAACAATCCGATATCCAAATCCAAAACTGACTCCTTGAATTAAAATCTTAAGAGCGAAACACTGTTGCCACTGAAGTACAAAAAAAGCGTCGCCACTTGTTGACTTCTTACAATCGTAATAACACATGTAACATAGCGTTGTGATAGTGGTAAGTATGGAAATAGGTTGCCCTCTGTTGCGCTATAATTTACTTTGCATATAACGGCGATAGCCAATGAGTTTGTTATAATATGTTGTTAAATTCCCTCAGTAATGCGGTAGAATGTATAACCACAAACATTTATGTGATGGAATGAGTGGGACAATTGTTACTAGATTGGAGACAGGGAAATCCTAGATTTAGTTTTCTAGAGATTTCAGTGTAACACTAAAATCCATCTGCAGTTTTTCGAAAATTTCAGAAAACCGGAATTATGTTCATAAAATCTAGGCATAAACACACAGTATCAGTGACAAATCATAATGATTGGCAATCAACCGTATAATTTAATAAGAATATTGTTCTGTTAACAATTTAGATGCATAAAATTTGTAGCATGACATTTAAAATGCAAATCACATGTAAGTTGTAATCCAGTATAAATGACGTCCAGTGTCGTACCATATCAATGATGAATGACTGAAGCCTAACTACTGGATCGTAAAGTCGCAAGTTGGCGACTGTCGTTCACCGTTGCTCACTCAATACTTACAGTAATTTAGGCGTTCTTAAAGCTTTACTAAAATGGTGATTTCTTTCTAATAAATAATGTATATGTATAAAGATGTGCATATTTTAATTCCTTTGGGGACATAACATTTAAATCTATTTATATAAAATGCATTATAAATTATTAGTTTTTATATGCTGTAAGATGTTTATAAGCTGTAGAGACAATAGGTTATTTCGAAGCAGGAGAGATGAAAAATGAGCAGTGCCCTCGCCGAGACTCGAACCTCGGACCTCTCGTACACGCGCCGATTGTGCTGACCAGTACAACACAAAGGCGTGCTAAGAAGACGGAAGAAATACCTTATAAAGCAAACTAATGCTTTAACTGACGATTAACTGAAAGAATTGAAAAACCGGTGAAAAATCTTCCTCATGCTAATTATATTCAAGACACTTAACTGTACAATATGAAAATATTCTTTAGGGAAATTAGAAGTTTTTAAATTTCAAAGGGGAAATTCCTAAGCACAAAATGTTTTATTAAAAATTATTTGATATACTTATATGCAAGGATATTTTATTATAATTCTTTCTTTTTTATATAAATAGTAAGGTGTTAGCCGAGTCTTCCAATTCTCTTACCGTAGTGTACGTGGTACTTAACCTTTTGGAAGGTAATATAGTTGACTGTTGTTCAAAATAAGTTGGTGCAGTAACTGTAATTAGTTACCTATAAAATATTTACAGTTACCCGCATAAGTTAATAAGAATACTGTTCTGTTAAAAGTTTAAATGCATAAAATTTATGGATTTTCCACAACAGTAATCAGGACATCTAAAATACAAATCAAATATAAGTTGTAATTTAAAATGTGATATTTGATTCTCATTAAAGATTGAAATATCACATTAGGTAAGCTTTCAGAAGCGTATTGGCTCTGGTTTATGAGAAACATCAATTAATCGACGCAGTCGTTTACTTTGTTAAATCTTGAAGAAGAAACCTCTATTTGACCCTTCTAAAATGAATACTTTGAATGGCAGTCAATTAATAGTAATCATATCCTTACATGAATAAAGAGGTAAACTAATCAGTAATTCATACAATAATGCAAATTGCAAATATTTTAAGATATATTCTTCTACAGTATTTAAAACATTTAACACAATTTCTGAATATAATACAGCCTTTCTTACTCTAATTGTATAAATATATTACAAGTACCTGCAAAACAATTTTGTTACCATTAATGTTTTGTTTGAGTTAGAGATAATAATTTTGATTCCAAAATATTGAAGATTTCGAAATTTATGTCCCATCAGTAACAGACATAAAGAATTCAGCGGCTTAGTTATTGGTAAACTACGTCTATTATTTTTCACTGCGTAAAATCAGATATGATTTTCAAATCGATATATCGATTGCAAAAGGAGTGCAGGTGTTACCAGATATATGCAGCCTTTTCTTAAATAACGACACATGGGATACCAACTGTCGGTTCTGAAGTTCCTTCGATATTACATAAAAATTAACTTAAAAATGGGATATCGTCACACTTATCGTATATTGATGCAGACAGTGATGAGATTTGCAAAATGTATGTAATTTTTCATGGTTAAAATGTAATCAGGATGAAAGTAAAAAATTTATTAAATTGACTGACACGCAATTTTTCATAATTAAAGTATAGAAGTGATGAACTGCGAAAGCTATTAAACTGATGGAAAGTCTAAAATATCTGAATGGAGAAGGAATTATATTTAAAAGATACAGAATGCGTCCAAAAATGTGAAAAATTGTATATCGAAATAAGTAGTTCTTAATTACTTGAGCTTCTAAGTGGTGTTTTGCTATCTGAGAGCTATCCACATGTAACGCATGGTAGTTGCTTAAATAAAAATACTTTTCGCATCAACTCACTTCAGCTTTGTTTTTGCGCATTTTAGAGACGAAATATTATTTTGTACATAGATTATCTTGAATAAATGCAGTAGTTTTTTATGTAGATTGTATTTTTCGAATACTCATATCTCGTTCTTCTTTGCTGAGATCTCGAAAACTATTCCTAGAGTAATGGTTACTTTCTCCTCTATTCTCCTTAATCAGCTCATATGATTATTTGTATTTCAGAAGCTATGATCTTGTACTGAAGAAATTCTCGTAAAACTATTTAGGCCGAAAGTAATGGTTATTATAACAAGTTCATTAAAAATGCTAGAAAAAAGTCCAGTCACACTGAAAGCAAAGACAGTGAATAACAATTTTTCAGTCACACTGAAAGCACGTTCTAGAGAACTAATAAAAAATTTTCGAGTTTTTCAGAATTTTGCTGAATTTTTCACCAGTCATACTGCTTCTTGCGTGCTTAATGGTTACTTTCCTGCCAATTCTGAGAATTGTAATTATTCATTTCTGCAGTTTCTCGCTGCCGACACTCTTATTTTATCGCTCTGGCAGTGTGAGCCAGCTTGTAGTAGTATTTATTTGTGTTGCTTTTCGAAAATGTTCAATGCTTGATTTAAACCAGACTATTCGATGTATTTGCATCACAACGAGTTGTAGTTTTATAGCATAATAGTACTTTCAGGATCTAACTTCTGTTTAAATAGGGAATTTATTTTATCGTTCTGAGGATTATGATTGCCCAAAGACATAATAGCAATTCGCTTTAATTCTGTTACATTTACTGGACTAAAATAGCATTAAAGAATTAAGTGTAACGCTATAATTGCGCGACGTAAGGCATAATAGAACCTGATTAAATTGAATGATAGTTACCTTGCTTTGACTTTTCAAATCTTTTTTGCCCAAACTCCTAGTCCATCCAGAGACTTCACTCAAAGCTATTGCTAAATAAAATACAGAGAGAAGAAATGAAATGTTTTGTTAATAATAATCCCTTCTCATTACCAATGCAATTTTAAAATGTTTAAAGCGCATCTAAAGAGAAAGCTAATGCAGATATCTCAGTTCACGCTGAACTAACAACAATAACTAAACGATTGAGAGCACAATCAATCGAATCGAATCGAACCTTAATATTTCACCAATATCTGGCAGAGCGCAACGTGTCCCGATCAATGGCACATGTTGCCATAAAGGCACATAACGTAAATGCGGTCATGATAAGCGGAACCTGAAAGGGAGTAGCAGTGAGTGGAAGCAAAGGGGCTAATAGGCTCATAAAAATGACAAGACATCGCAAATAAGGAAGGAGTGTGTATGAAAAATAAGTCAGTAAGTGTAGTAAAATATAACTGGCAATGGTTTTAAATAAGAAAATCTCTGCATAGTGTTAAAGAACACAATGAAAAACAAGTACAATGAACAACAAAACAAATGCAAACTCAGAAGCTCTTTGGCTTTATATAGTTTTCAACTGACCGCCGAGGTATTTCTAGTATTTTCTGCTTCTCGAAATGATTGGAAATCACTATAACGATCGAATTACGGTTACACCTAACATAGTGGTTAATTATATTTATTTAATTACAATACCTGTCACGATAATACAGGGACCAAACCCAAATGCCGCCAAATGGCCGCCAAGTTTGGCGACCTTCGCGATTTTCTGCCAAATTTGGGGACAAAATAAGTCGGCAAAATCGTTGTCGGCTTGGCGATATCTCGCCAAATTACCGAGATAACTATTTACTCAATGTTAAATGCACTTGCCCCTTTATTCTTGCATAGCTTCTCTCTTAAGATTTTTCTTGTTACATTACACAGAAAAATACAACAGTTTGACATATAACTGCACTAAAATCATCCATCTAAATGCAAAATTCGTAACAATATTAAGCGAAAAGGTTTTGCGAGAGACGACAAATGTGTCCAAAATGCACCTTTTTAAACTCTTTCCGTAATTTTATTTTAAGTTTATTTCAGCAAATTATTCCAAGATAATACTTAAGCACATTAATCTATAGTACTCCCTGAGCTCTTTATGAAAGATACAAATACTCATAGCTATATTCAATGTAAATATTATCCAATTCTTTTTAAAGTATTTCATGGAGTAAATAATTTCATGCCGTATATTTCCTATTTTAATAAGACAAAAGCCTATCCTCTCTTTTATTACATTCTAAGTAATATGTTCAATTTAGCTCAAAACTTAAGTTACCAAACGTATGGAATTTCGCTGAAAGGTATCAGTGTTCGAACATTAATTATCTTAATGCAAGTATTGTTGCTATTACTTATATTTTCACTTTGAGGCTTCGCATTTGGTAGCTGAATTCAAACCATCAAAAACTGTTAGAATAAATTAGTATTTTTGCGTAATGAAGCGGTACGTCGGAAACAAACAATATATTGGCAAGATAGGGTTGTACTTTTCTTACTTACATGTAGAAGTCTTAAAATGATTTTTTGTTAACGTTGTACTTGAGCTTCATTCTTTTTTTCACAATGTTACATTCTTTTGTGGAATATACTCCTGATAATAATGCCTAATAGGTAAGACGGAAGCTATTTAAAACTTAGGAAATTATAACTTAATGAGGTATTTCTCCCGTCGTCTTAGCATGCCTTCGTGGTATTGTGATCAGCACACACGGCGCGTATTCCAGAGGTCCGTGGTTCGCGTCCCGGCAAGGGCACAGCTCATTTTTCACATCACCAGCTTCGAAAAACACCCTAATGTTTCTACAGTAGCGCCCGAACTAAAGTGGTGAATGATGATTCTTCAACATTAGGGTTTGCCGATTGGGTCCTCTAACCTCTAGTAGCCCTTTAAAAGAGGAAGTATATAAAATATTTCCACCGCCTTCTTAGCATGCCTTCATATCGTAGCGGTCAGCACACTCGGCGCGTATTGGAGAGGTCCATGTTTCGGGTCCCGGCGAGGGCACTGCTTATTTTTCACATATCCGGCTTCCAAAAAAATGCTAATGTCTTTCCAACTTTATTATATTATACAAACTTATAACATGAATCTCTTTAAGTTCCTTTTCTTTCAACACTTCGATTTCAGCGCTTCGATTATTAAGACTGTTAACTTTGATTTGTATTCTATTTATGTTTTTTCTGAACCAAGCCAACTCTCTAACTCGTTAAAAAAATATCATAGTTATACTAACTTATGATTCTTTAATAAAACTGTACTAAACAGAGGATAGTGTACTCGAGCGTTTTAACTCTCTTAAATACACGACATATAAAAAGTATTAAAATAATATATGGATATCTGTGTTATGCTTTAACATTTATACTGGTGTCCAGCTTCTTTATACAGGAGAAACAAACTAAAATTGCCTGAGTTTAACACAACCTGAATTTAGCACTGTCTACTCAGCTTATTCGAAATCCCCTTTTATTCACTGTAAAGAGTGATCTGCAAGCTGCTGATCCATTAGTCTCACTATTATTTGAGCCTGAAATGCAGGCATTAATTCCATCTTACCCGGGCACAATCACGATGTACATTTCCTATTTTGTTTTACTTCCTAACTTCATTCTCTCTTCCATTTCGGAAGGGAAAGCGTGGAAGTATAGCGTCTGTTTCAATTAAACCCAAAGCCCTTTCCGTCGTCGCATTTAATGCATCAAGCGGTAAATGTAATTTCTTACATTATTTACACTCGTTTTAGTTCACTCTGAGAAGAGTTGAGTGCTTTGTCTGCTGCTGTTTGCTGCAGTGATTTGGAAAATGCTTCGATTCTTTAATGCGAATGAGGGTTTTCTGAGGAGTATGCATAATTTGCGAGAGGAAGAGGAGAGAAAAAATTTTGTTTCAGGTATTATTGTAAATAAACCCAGAGAATACACATTAATCACAGGTAGCAGAAGGAGGGCTCCTTCGGAGCACTTAGCAGCTGATACTGTGGTTAACTAATAGCAGTCACGTTTAGTCGTTGTATAAAATTAAACTAGGTGTGTTCTAATCTACATATTAGTCTTATCTTCTAGACTGCAGCACCCGGATGAAAATTCCTTCCGTAATTACTATCAAAACCAGAGTATTTGAAACAGAAATAAAATAATTAAAATTTGTTATAGACTTCATTTTTAAGTACAGAACTAAAAACACTAGCACAAATTTACTTCTGCTTCTCACGGAAATACACACAGTAGTGAATTCAATTATATACAGTTTGAATTCAGGTCATGAAGCTCGGTTCTGCTGACTGCACGACTACTGTTCAATGTTCATTCAAAAAAGAGACTTCATGAACTAGTAGAAATATCGACAATGCTGGATAACAATAGAGAAGCTGAAGTATGGTTTACTAAGTTCTGTTAGATTATTTCTCCTATTTGAAACTCCGTGCTTTGCCATATTCTGGTACAACACACGAAGCTGCAGAAGTACAGGACAGATTTTAACGTAAACAGTAGGTTATTGATTATTACATTTTAATCAACACCTTATCAATACCTTTTAGTCAATACCCTAAATAAATACCTTTAATCAATAGCTTTTAATTAATAATTTTAATCAATACCTTTTAATAAATAACTTTAATCAATACCTTTTAATCGATACCTTTAATCAATACCTCTTAATCAATACATTTAGTCGTTATCTTCTTACAACTACGGAGATCTCTAAGTTCATCTATTTCGAAGTAGATATTATCAAAAACTGGTTTCTTTTTTCGTCAGGTTTCTGTTGACGTCAACATTGTGAATATAGATGACTTTTAGATAAAAAATTAATATTGACTTTTTCTTTCGGCTTCAAGTAGTACAAATATCAACACATAAGGAATTGCATATATTTAACATATTAAAACTATTCGTAAATTTCATTATTTTAACAACAAAATTCATAAATTTGACAAACTGAATGACTGAAAAGTATGGTTAGTTTAGTTTCCTTAAGCAAAATTTTTTTTCGTCCTTAGGGAAATATAACGTGCTACACACATTCGATACTCACCTTTATATTAATAAAAATAATTTTGATTTTTATACTGATTGTGTAGTTAATTGATAAAAAAGCACTCGAGAATTACCTATGCAAAGATTCAACCTGACTGAAGGACGTTTCAAGGGAGAAGAGATCATGCAGACGCTGAACACTGGTAGTTCGGTCCGAGGTTCGAATCCCGCGAACGGGCTGGCTGGATGGGCGTTTTCGTGGTTTTCCCCTTGTGTAACGTGTATACGAGCCAGTTTCCCTTAGAAAGTCCTCCACGAAGGAATCCCTCCCTTTAGGCAGATAGCCCTCGTGTGCTTTGCCATAATTGAATAACCTAACCTAACCTAACCATACAGGCACCCTATTCGTTGGAATAAAAGCTTGGGACAAATTTACTAGTGTTCAGAGCAATTTTACTCACTCTGTCAGAAGTAGCTTTTGCAGCAATAGGACATAACATGTAGTAGAAGGAATATGTTTTATTAAATGTACTAGTGGATGTAAACTGAGGTAATATATGTACAGAAATTTATGCATTTCATGTAAAGATTCTCTTTTTGGTACAAGAAATATAACGTTATAAATTAAGGCAAATTAAGAACTATTCCACATTGGACTTCAACAGCGACAACAACAGAATCCCATACGACGTACGTAGCTAAATGAATGGACTTTAGAGAGTCTTATGCACTCACTTCCAAACGTAAAGCACGAAGATGTAAAATGCAAAAAAATCAACAAATACTGCTTTTATTGACACAACATTCGGCAGGGAAGTAGCATATATATTTATGCATAAAACAAAATCAATAGTTATACACAGAAATAAAAACAATATTAAATTTTTGTAAGCTATCAGATAATGACATACTGGAGACTTAAACAGAATTGTATATAAAGTGAAAGAAACAGCATAAAATGAAAAAAGGATATTACTAGGGTATGTGATCCCCCTCATCTGTATACAAAGTTTACACCTTGTGACCATGCTATCAATTAGGTGGTCAACCATCGCAGAATTAAGCAATCGCCATTCTTCTTGTAGAGAAGTCCAGCTCAATAGGAGTGGCTGGAGGTGGGAAACGTGAAGATACAGCACGGCCGAGAGCATCCCAAAGATTTTCAATGGGATTAAGGTCGGGCGAATATGCCGCCCACGCCATACCCGCAATCCCTTCACTCTCCAGGTAGTCATCGACGATGTCAGCTCTATGGGGACGATCGTTATCGTCACATTAAAAAAACGTAGGGCCACCTGCTGCAGCGTACAATCTCACAATGTGTTCTAGGATTTTATCTCGATGCCGGACAGCCGTCAAAGAACCCCGTTTAAAGATGTGCAGGTCGGTGCGGTGAATGAAATCCCTGCCCATACCTCCTAATGAAATCCCTGCCCACACCATAATGCTTCCGCCTCGGAATGCGTGATGTTCTTTGACGTTTTGGGACTGATTGCGTGTTCGTTGTTCACGCAATATCCTTATGCGCTTGTCATCTGGCTCCAGAGCAAATCTTGACTCATCAGTAAACATGACATTGCCCTAGTCAGACACATTCCAGTTGACCTGTTCCCGGCACCACTGTCATGGTGCCCCTCTTGATTAGAGAGATAGAGAAACACAAACTTGAGGTACCCGGGCCTACAGTCCACTCATATGTAATCTTCGGCGTACAGTAGCTGCATATATCGCCTTACCAATGGACTCTGTAACCATAGACGCCCCACGTGTGGAGGTCGCTCTGCAATTCTGCTTGGCTACAATAGCAATATATTGATCTTCCGCGGGGGGTTGGAACCCTTAAGCGACCGGCTACGGGCCTTCGTACAACTATCTGTGTGGTTTGGAATTGTTTCCATAAACGTGAAATTACAGAATGATGAACGCCGAAGAAAAGAGCTATATCTGTGATCGACTGTCCTACTTCAATGCATCCCACAGCACACCAGCGCTCAGAATTTTTCATTCGTCTTCTGGAAGTCATAGAAACACGTATGTCTTGAAAACAAATTGTACGAAAGTTTTAAAAACCTTCTAGCACTTACAATCAACTTCTGTAATCCTTCATAAAGCTGGCTTCTTATAAGACTGCCTTTTTTGCATATTTTTTGACACAAAAGTGCGAGTGGCTGTTATCTAACATATTTGCATACTTCCATCTACGTCTGCAGCCAATTGCATCCTCATCAGTTCTGATTGGCGTCCGGAAATTAGCATTTTCCTCTTCGTGCTTAACTTTTGAAAGTGAGTGTATAACATAATATAAAGTAACGCAAAAATTAAAAGATTATAGCATAAGCATTTTTGATGTTAAAAATAAGCGCGCCTTTTATTCTGGATTCGAGTGAGACATATTACAAAATCATAGAACATTGCGTTTAATATTATGAATGATTTTATTACAGTCTTCTTCTTCGTAAGATTTCTAAATTTATTCAAACCGTTCATGTGATGTAACGTTATAGAAATGTATTTCTTTTCTAATTTGGTACTTGGCGAAGGATTAGATTAGCAGAAAGTTGCTAATTAAACAAAAGACCCTACAGTTATTTCTTTTCATGTCGGATAACAACTGTCTTAGTTACTTTCTAAGAAGGATTAGCTGTAGTTGTGACAGATACGGAAGTAAATAAGTTCCTTTTGAACTGCTACTAAACCCGAGCTAAATATTTTACTGTCCAATTACCTTAAAATTTCTGACATGAAAACTTTTACGTATCTCTTAGCGTTACTTAAAAAACGTGTTTTGAAAAATTAATGCAATGATATTAGAACCCATTTCAGCAACGATGTGCCTAATAATAAACGTATTATAATAGGAATAGGCATACAGGGTAATCGCTACCAGACGGACAAACTTGCAGGATGTGTAGGGGTACAGAGAGGACTCGGAATCACACAGGAATGCGGGATCACAAATGCCTTAGTTGAGAGCTATGGTGCAAAGAAACAGAGAAAAGGAACAGAAACAGCAACATATTGATGGGACAAAAACATTTGATTGAAAAGTTGTACAGCAACAGATGTTCGAAATTACAAACCGAAGTCGTTAGGTAGGTCTGACAGCGGCGCTGCATGGAATTCTTTACATTCTGGAAGATTCCTTTCGGCAGTCTTTCGGTAGATGGTGTTGAACGGAAGGTTGCGTGAAGAACGATTCTGCTGGAAGTCATCTTCTGCGATCCATTTCCAGAGGTAATAGGAGGAACGCGATTCAAACGATGAACTGGTTGACATGCTGATCGTGTACAGAGCTGCGAATTGTAATGGGCATGTCGCTCGGTGGTTGCACCAAGAAGGTAACCCGAACAGGCAGCTCTACGTCACACGACCTTCGCAAGTGTAAACAGAATGCTACGTGAGACTGGTTGTTTAAGAAGAGTTACAGCGAATCGTCAGCGAATGACGAAGACATCTGACAATGAGGAGGCGGTCTTATATCTGGCAGAAAACAATCCAATTACGAGTACTTGAGCGACAGCCCAAGGAGTGGGTTTATCTCAATCCATTGTCTGAAGGCTACTCACAGCAAACCAAATGAGCGGATACCATTTTCATTGTGTCCAATTATTAGAGCCTGAGTATTATCCACTCCAGAGGACGTTTGCTACATGATTTCTGCAACAGTGCTACAGACAGGGCATTTGTTGCTTCGTATTCGCAGATGAAGCATACTTCACATGTAAGGGAGCCTTCATTCAGCATAACGCTCATGTGGGGCCTTTGAAAAACCTAATAGCGTTTCTCGATTTATATTTGGGCCGGTATTCTTGGAACTACCTCACTGGATCGTAGCTTCTGCCCAGTCCTTTGGACGATAGGGTATACCCGATTTTCTTGCAACAAGTCCTGCCCGAACTTCTTAAAGCAGCACATGTTCCTCCATCGTTGCGGTGCTCCATGTGCTACCAGCATGACGAGGCTCCTCCCCATTATACGACTGACGTCCGCCGAAACCTTAACGTAACCTTTGGATAGCGGTGGATAGGTGGTGATGGCTCGGGTCATTGGCCTACCAGATCACCGGACCTATCATGCATGGACTTCTTCTTCTGGATTCAGATTAAAAGTTCGCTGTACGAGACGCTCGTTCTTAAGCTGAGGTTTTCGCCGCTCGAATATCTGTAGCCGCTGGAAAGATGATACGTGACATGCCAGAAATCTTCCAGAACGTAAGGAATTCCATGCAACGCCACTGTCAAGACTGCCAGACGACTTCTGGTCGGAATTTCGAACGTTTATTGTAGTGGAACCTTTCAATAAAATGTTTTCTGTCCTATTAATGTGTTGCTGTTCCTGTTCTTTTTTCTGTGCTCATTTGCACCATAGCTCGCAAGTACGGTATTTGAGACCCTGTATTCCAATATGATTCCGAGTCGTTTCTGTACCCCCTACACGCCCTGCAAGTTTGTCGGTCTGGTAGCGAATCACCCTGTATATACATCAGAAGTGTTCTAACCTACGACAAAAAATCAACAAATACATAAAAACAAAATAATAAAAACATGGCTTTTAATTGAATGGAACCTAACGAGTTATAACACTGAAACGTTTCAATTATTAGTCAATGTTTGCAGCTACAATTTGTCCTTCTATTTCTTATTTCATTTAATTCATCTTCTCAATGGTGCTCCCAATCCTAGGTATATGCAAATTGAGATACTATAAGAAAATATATAGGGTGGTAGTTATATCGCCGATGTTAGTAAGTTTTTGTTGCGTCTAACATTTGAGCAAATTACTAAGTGCTACGTCCAGCCGTTACTTTACACTGTTATATGATTTAAGGTCGATATACATTTGTCGACCACTTTGGTAAATCAGTTTGCCGTTAACTATTTTAATTAATATTTATTTACTTGCGTTTTCGAATAGTGAATTTTATTGTTCTCTGATGGCCATAGCTTGCAAGAAACGTCGTGGTAATGGAAATAAGTAATTTCACGAACGCTAGGTGACGTAAATAATTATTAATATAATCAACGTTTTGCATATCAAAATGATATCAGCTAAAGACACTTAGAACTAATCTGATGGCGTGCTAGATGAGCAACGTCGCTATGAAACAAAGCATTCTAATTACGTGATAGAAATCAAGTATTATAAACCCATCGACTCTTAAGCGCGTGCTCACGGGAAGAAAGAATTAAAAGAGTGATAGATGGAATTTAAGAATCATTTGTAAACATTGTATATTTTGACGCACTAAACGGAAAATATTTGGACATATTCGAATGTTGAGGGAAAGGAAAAAAACCTACAGTGATTTTAATTATTTTTCGAAATTTGCTTATTTTCTCAGGTTTGTGTAATCGATTTAAAGCCTCTTTTGACGTAAATTCATTTTTCACTAAGAATAAAGGCATAACTACTAATACTAATTAAATATGGATGACCGAAAAATTAAGTCTAGCTAAGTATGTAATTTAAATCGAAAGCCTCTAACTTTATAAATTAGTTCCTTTCATTTTAAGACTAATTCTGGGAATTAAATGGATTACAAATCCAACAAATGAGCGGCACAATCAAACAGTCGCTAAATCTTTATACGTTGGGAAAGGCAATGGTATTAATCTTTCAATTAGCGTAATATCCGAATTTATACAACTTCCTGAAGAGGCTTTTCCATTTAGGGAATAAATTTCAAATATATAATTTGTATATATATGTGACAAGAAATTAAGTTTTATTGCACAACATAATTTGCTGAATACTTCACATAATCTATTGTTTTATATTGCTTAATATGTGAGCTACACAAGCTCATTTCAAATCTTTGGCTTGCTTGTGCATTCATTTAATTATTAGCACTAATTTAAACTAAATGCACAAAATGAAATAAAATCGTTCACAACTGGCACCCATTAATCAGTAATATCAAAATAACGGCATAAAATGAAACTCTGAATATGAATCCGAAATTTATGTCTATAGATAAAAAATATGCAATAGGTTAATAATTTGGAGATATAGGAAATATGCGTGTTATGTTAAATATGTAGTAAAAGCCTTATCCTACCAATGACAAAGGAAAGATGAATTGTCAATCCCATCTTATGCGTCAATGTATGAAGTTTGTAAGGTAGAGTCCATAACTTTCAGGACAAAATTCATATTAAAACTCGTCATATTTACTTTGTCTCTTGCTTGATCTCGTAGAGAAGGTTACCTTCGCTGTTGTTTTAAATTATACCTTACGATCCTGTCAATAGATTGACGAAGATTCTTTTCGGGTTAAAAACCGTCTGGCGTCAGTAGACGACATCATGGATTTAGCTCTCCAAGTTCGAAGAAGGTCGAGCCTATGCACTCGAGAAATGTTTCTCGGTCACCACTTGATTTGATGCGGTAACTCTCTGTCACCATTTTATTTGATGCAGTAACTCAACAGGTAACTCTTTATCGCCACTCGATTTGACGAGATAATTCGAAAGTTAAGCATGTTTACTTAGGTTTGGATTGGGTAATATCGCTTCATGAGTGCAACAACAGCACATGCATAGAGACAACTTGCTAAGTTTCAATTTTAAATATGTTTTTAGATTTAATGTTATATGTGCGTCTTCGACCTCAGTTCAAACTCGGTAGTCGTGACAACTGGAATACTTTTTTTCAAAGTTACAGAGCCTAGTAAACATGCAGTAGGATGAAGGAATCAGTTCAAGAGAAGTTCGCTTTTTAGTTGCTGAAGAACGAAATAGCGTCTATGCATAGACTACTTCATGATAGATAGAAGGAAAGTACTGACGAAAATAGCAATGAAGTAAGATATAGAAGAAGATGAAAAATCAGTGTAATATATAGTGAATGTGAAAGTGACACTCATTCCGCAGAAGAGATGGAAAATTTAGAATAGGTAACATAGACATAATCCGAAGAAATACTTCGAAGAATATCGTTTGCATCCGATAAAAGAGCCGCAGAGCGCAAATATCTCCAGATACAAAAGAATTATTAGATTGCCTTAAACTGTATGTGAAATCATTTTAAGTTAGGATTAAGAAATTCACCAACTTGCAGAAGGATAGTATTTGTGAATAAGATGTGTATGTTTAAATATATGTATACAATTTTGTTTATACTGTCTCAGCATGATGACTAAATAATCGCACATGTACTGGGAAAGGATGAAGATGAGGATGAGGAGAATAAAGCTGAAGGGGAAGGCGAAGCATAGAGCATGAGTGTTGCTGAAGCTGCATGTGGATAGCAGGTCTTTCAAGATTTGTCGAGAAATGTTAATCCATGTCAAAAATATGAGAAAGCTTCATTTGTATAAATTCCGATAATCTTCTAAGTAGGCAAGCATTCAAAGTTATGTGCCATCACTGGAATAAAGCTTTTATGCGATAATATGTATGATAATTTTAAAATATCGTCTAATTTTGGTTTTTTGGTATATAAAATCATGTGTTTTAATTTAAGTCATCTATAATTTAAAATTATGTGTGTTAATTTTAAATAATCTGCACGTTTTTTTAAATATATTTATTTAATTGTGGCCAATAGGTTAAAAGCATGACCAATGGACAGAACGCGCTGCAGTGTCTACAGATGGCGTCACAAAATATTGACAGGAAAGTTCCAGAAAGAAATGTTTGATTATCCGGAAAATTCTCCTACCTGGAATCGGCGAAGTCTCATAGCTGCCGGTTAAGAAAAATTCTATCGTAAACATTAAAGAAAAAATATTAAATTCCACTTTTTTCTTTGTTTCATTTTATCCTGTGTTTGACAGTTGGGATTACAACATTTTTTGGGATAAAAATAGACACGCTATTCCCCTTTTAGAGTTCCGATAGTAAACCTTGATATATTTTAGATTGTTTTTACAATATATTTAACGCAACTATTTTCATCATATACACTCACGTTTGTGAAAATTGCAACACCATGAAGGACTTACGCGAGTGAGCTGAAATTTTCAGGAAATGCAAAGTAGCGCATGATATGCAAATGATTAGAATTGCAAATCCGTAGCGCATGCGTATGCTGAGCAGCGCCCTCTGAACGGCTGATGGATCCGAATAAATAGACGGCTGTAGCGAGGCGTGTATGGTTATCGGTGGTTATCTGCTAGTGGTAAACGTTAACTCAATCTTTACTTATGCCTCGTCGACGAAAGAGAGCGAGATTTGAACAACTTACAGAGTTTGAACGAGGGAGAATCATCGGCCTTCGTGAAGCTGGATTGTCGTATCGTGCAGTAGCCTCTCGTGTGCAGCGTAACAGCAGCACAGTGATGCGCGTTTGGAAGCAGTGGACGGACGAGTGTCGGACAACTCGGAAATCCGGGAGTGGACCCCGAAATGTGACGTCAGCTCGCGATGATAGACACCTGGTCCGCATGGCGCGGACGGACCGTACAGCTTCCTCTAGACAATTGGCAGCACTGTGGTCAATAGCTACAGGTGTTTCATTGTGTGCTTCATCAATTCGTAGACGTCTGCTGCAGTGTGGACTGCGCGCACGGACTCCTTTATACAGGATCCCCCTAACGCACGACCATCGCCGCCTGCGGCTACAATGGGCCAATCAGCATAGAGACTGGCGTGCTGATTGGCAGCATGTCGTGTTTTCTGACGAATCCCGCTTTAATTTGTGGTACCATGATGGCCGCATTCGTGTCAGACGCTATGCCGGTGAACGCCACCTTCCGGAGTGCATTATCGAACGCCACAGTGGACGAACACCCGGAGTTATGGTCTGGGGCGCCATAGCATATCATAGACGATCTCAATTGCTACGAATTGTGGGCAATCTGAACAGCAACCGGTATATCCGTGAAGTTCTACAGCCCGAAGCTGTTCCCTTCCTTCAAAGCTTGCCAGGCGCTGTATTTCAACAGGACAATGCCCGCCCTCATACTGCTCGGATTGTTAAATCCTTCTTTGCAGCGCAGCAGGTACAGCTTCTTCCTTGGCCTGCGTGTTCCCCGGATATGTCGCCAATTGAACATGTGTGGGATGTCATTGGTCGGCGTCTTGCTCGTGATCCTCGTCCTGTTGCGTCTGCAGACGAACTTTGGGTACGCGTACAAACGATATGGAATGCTCTTCCTCAGTCAGACATTCAAACTTTGTTTGACTCCATGCCACGTCGTGTAGCAGCACTTATTGCGGCGCGTGGTGGCCACACAAAATACTGATTCTGATCTCTTGTTCTTGTTTGTTTGCTTTGAACATTTAATCATTTATTTGTACCACTACCACTCAACTGTGTATTAAATTGCATTCAATTATGACGATTCCTTCTTGGTGTTGCAATTTTCACAAACGTGAGTGTATTATGGAGCTGTTTAAACTTAATATATCAAACTAACATTTTTCTTGTATCAAATTGAAATATATAACTTGAATTAATAAATATTATTAATTATATTACTAATTTAGGCGTTTAATACATACAGCGTGAATGTTTTATAGGCATGTTTGTACTTGAATCACACGAATGCTTGAAAAGCTCTGAATATAAGAAAGAACAAATGAGATTTCAAACTTAGCCTCATGCTTTATACTTATCAATTGACATCTTTTATTAGCAAGTATTTAACATTTGAATGAGTATAATCAATTTGTACATTTCCTTCATTGACGGATATCTTCAATGCATGCTATATCCGGAGTAATTGTCATGTTTTTCCATATATGTAATAGAATATGTGTCAACAGATTTTAGAAAATCTACATCTTCCAAAAAAATTATAGTTTCATTGTTAGAGAGACTTGAATGCTTAAATGAGTAATGAAAGAGTAAAAAAATGTACAAACGATATCCAAATCTAGATCGTTAATTCAAAGTAAACGTTAAACAAGCTTATTTATATATAAAAAAATATGTACAGAATATATGTCAACCGAATGTAGACTGTATAAGCTTTGTCATAAATATTAGTTTTATAAATAAATACTCTTATATATAATACTTTCTAATTTTATTCCTTCATATTTATATGATCTAGTTTTATACTGAATGGATTCTGTATCAAATAAAAGTATTTATTAGACTTGAAAGGACGTGATGAATTATCTTAAGCACATTTGAAAGTCTGGCGATCGCATTTAGGATTTAATCTTTAATTAAGTTGTTATATCTGATGGTTCCGTTTTGCTAAAATTTTTATCGTAAGAATCAACAATTGCATAAAAACGTGTGTTTAGAATAAATGATGCAGAAAATAATTTAAAATTTGCAGTGCAGAGTGATTAGGTAATTAATAATTAATCTTATGTGTATACTATTATAAGGTAAGGGAATTTTTTTACATAGATAATTATGTAATTCTAAAGAATTCTATATTTTTATGTTCACGAAATGAATCAGCCCTTCAGAAAAATCTTTAAAGGTCCTTTACAAAAATTTCACGTTATTTCGATTAAGTACGTAAAAATATGAAATGTTTGAGAAGAATTATTTTACTGTAACTTACGATTTTGAACTTGATTTATGCTGTAATATTAGTATGTTTCACATAGAATGCCATGTTTTTTGCCCTTTATGTTCGGAATATTCCTCTGTAACTGAAAACCAATCATAGAGTTAAACATGTAAAATTCATGGAGTTAAACATTTACAAATGTTTAAAAAAAAACAAGAAACTGCTAAGGAATAAAAACCACATATTTCAGAAACTGTATATGGATTTTAAGCACGCGTATCAACTCGATCTAAAAAAATTATATCGATATCACTTTCCAAAAAAAAAAAGGAAGAAAAACCTCTGCGAAGATCAGGATGTTCTCCGTTCTAAATGCAGGACATGGGAAGACTCATCATTTGAATGATGACGAAAGCGCGATATAGTGTTGACGGACCGTGGATTTATTTAAATGATTTTATAATAAAAATGACCAAGTTTGTTGTTAAAATGAAGCAAAAGCATGTAAACTTGATTTCAAATTTTAATGAAAATTATTAAAAGAGTTATCATTTTAAGCAATTTCTCACATTTAAATTGCTAAAATGTTAAAAAGCCGAAAAAGATTTAAAACGAATCATTTCATTCATTAAATAATATCTCAGATCTTATTTAAAATATTCCATCTCATTGATTACCAAAACTACAAAATGTGCAATTACTTTGCAATAAATATACTAATTACATATCCAAATGTAGATTAAATTCCTTGAAAAAAATAAAAAAAGAGAGGTATAAAATCTGTAACACATTTTCATAAGACTTTAAGATCTCGTGATTCTTGCCAATTGATTATTGTGTCAATAAAACGATAAAAAGAATGCTTTGTAAATATGCTGAGTTTTTTTTTTTTTTTTTTTTTTTTTTTTGGCTTTGTTAAAATATAAATATTACGCTGAGTTAATATAACATATGAACTATAGAAAGAATTTGAACAGGGTAGAAAAAAGGCTACTAATAACTGCAAAAAAAGTTCTCTTATTTAGGAAATTAATTAAGATGCGCCTTAAGGGCTGTTCACACTGGGGTTCATTTGAGTAAATAGAGTCAATTCCATGTGTCTACTACCCTTGCTCTACGCGATGTTCAGATTTTTCAACTCGCTGCGCTATGGGAAGAAAACTAGTTTGGGAGATGGGTGGGTAAAGTCCGTTGTTTCCGTTAGCTTAAACCCCAGTCTGAACGGCCCTTTCAAGCCCGCAGAAATGCTAAAAATAGAACATTTAGAAAATAAACTTTTCTGCTTGAAAAATAAATTTACATGAGGCTTTAAATATGAATGCATCTCTGTAAACTATAATTTTTAATATTTATATCATTATTAAGTTAATAAAATGCAAATTCGTGTTTTGATCCCTACGGCAACCGCCGATAAATCTTTGAAAAGGAAGAATCAAACATCAACCTCTTTGGAGAGGATTTAAAAACTATTCTAGAACAATAAAGTTTTATAAGTGAAGAAAATTTAAATAATATCATAATATGTTACAATATTAATTACATATTTTTCAAATGAAAAACAAAAGCATAATTATAGCTCATAGTTATCACCGGTCTTGATAGTACGGGCAATGAGCATGCATTTCTTTAAAAAATCACCTTTCCAGTTTCACATAATATTAGTAATTTAGCATCTCAATTTTATTTACTGAACTGCTGAAAAGAATATCTTGCATTCGAAAGTACTGAGAACATCAAGCGTAGATTTTGGTTTCACCTCAGAGTTCAGAAGGTTAGAAAACAAGTATTCACAAGCACTAAAAATTTTAAATCATTGGTTGGCTTGTGCAATGCGATTGCAGTTCCTTTTTTGCAATTCTTCCATTTCAGTTGTAAAGATGTACAAGGTTTTAGCTCTATAAACCTATTTCAAACCTTTGGAAAAGCTGTATTTCCCTTGCGAAACATATTTGCGCGTTTTGAAATTTGGCATATTTGTCATAAGCGATAATAACGCCAAATGAGGTTTACCCACTTTGTTCAAATTATTTGAAAGTATGAACGTTGACTTTTTTCCGACTCGTTTGTGTACAGTGGAAAAACGAAAAGGAAAATAGGTTCGCTAAGTGAATTATTCTTGGCGCAAACTGAAAAAATACGCCAAGATAAATTTTTGAAATTCTCTGTAAATTTCACAGTCGTAGAATCGAAATGTGGAAACAAATTGTTATGTCATTTCAGAAAAAGTATGATTTTGTGTCAAAATACGTGTGTTAGAACAATGCTATATATAAATCTAATATATATCCTAAGTGGTGCTTTGGAGACATGAAAAACACTAGTTGAATTTTATCAATCGGCCAGTAGAACGAGAGATATAGAACTGCCCCACGTTTTTTCGCAATGTACCTTAATTACCAGCCCCAAACTGGACATTTGGCAAAGGTCACCTGGAAATATTTGTGCATAGAATGTTTCCTAATGGTGGAGTATACAATATAATGCAATCATTTTCATGATTGACTTCTCCTTTTAAAAGTTAAATAAAATCCCTTTCTTTGATCCAACCATATTTTTACACCACCGGTAGCATATGACATGATTTTATTGAGTGGGATATGATTTGATTCCATGCATTCAAGGACTGATATATCCTGTCCAAGAGTTTGGCACTTGAGTGAGAATAATACCAGAAGTTATTCTCTTGGTCTCTCAGATGATAGATAACACATAAAAGAAAACTTATGCTGCATTCTTGATGTCACGTGACTCACCTACAGCAACTGACAAATGTGAAGTTAATTTATGTTTTTCGATTTGTTGGTTGGTTACATTTGAGAACATTTTAACTATGCTACCGGTTTGGCAGATAATGGTTCAACAAACTGATGGGTGAATTTGTAACCAATTATGTACATAACCACTCACCGTCAAACCCTTATCGTGATTGCTGGTTATCGCCTTTCGCTTAAACTGATTATGAAAACAGGCACCCAAAATGTAAAGTTTAGTATGCGAGTACTTTACTTTCTCACCTTCGGTGAGTTCATCTAGAATAACATAAGTAAAAAATATGTCTCATTGGCTTACAGCTACTAACTGGAATAGGCAACAATTTAACTGTCTGCATTTATGAACGCTCCTATTAGAAACTATAATTATCAACAGATCCGACAAACTACTTTACTAACCAAATTAACTAACCGATACTTTACTAAAGTTCAAACTTATCAAAACCGTGTCGAAGGTTATCATATTGACAAAATAATATGTTATATTTCTCTAAACGATATTTGCTGATTTACCATTCGCAACTGCCTATCTGCTCGACAAGGGGTAGGGTTCTTGTCAACGCAGGCACCGTGGTGTTACACCGTTTTCTCCGGTAAATTCGCTTTAACAACGGCAAAGCAGACTGCGCCTAAATTATGTTGCCTGCTATAAAATCTTCATAAACATCTGGAACTGAGCCAGCATTTTGACAAAGCGAGGCATAGAGAAACTGCTCAAAGTAACTGTTAATTAAACTTAAATGAATGGTCACAATGGTAAGCTTTTAATTTTTTCCCTAAAATGTTACTCTGTTTCCGAAATCCCACGGAAATTCTTCAGATGAACAGTCAAGGAAGCATTTTAAGTATTCATTATCTGTGAACAATTGCTTTCTCTTAGCGACCGCCTGATTCAATAAGAAGCTTGAAGTATCGGCATTATTGAAGGAAAGGCTCCAATAATTAAATGCAGAACTTAATTTTTCTATATTCTGGTATGCCTCAATCCGTGTCACCGATAGAATATTTTATTACAATAGCAGTCTCTCCCATAAAGTTTACTTTTGTGTGTGCTTGGTTTTCTTGGCAATGACGATAAAGGTTATCTAAGTTAACGTCCATTAAATTTTAAAGTTATGATCTCTATTTACTCTCCTCAAAATGATTCTCTAAAATATGGACTTTGAAAAAAGCTAAAACACTGCGCAATTTTCTGTTAGAAAATGCTTAATTAGAGGCAAATCAGTTAGCAATGTCTCTATAGGATAATTTTCTGCTAGTGGAACTTCAAAATCAATCGGTCACATCAAATGAAATTTCTTTGCGTTTATTAAAATTGGACAGAAAAAGGAAAATTTTTGGAAATCAAGAGAAGGTAAACGGTGAGGAACTGAAATACTAAATAGGTTTTAGATGTAACGTCAAACTTTAAAAGCAATAAGAGGTACAAACAGGACCGAGAGGAGGTATTGGATGTAGCATTTTAAGATAAGGTATAATCCGTTAAATGTTGGCTTAAAATGAAAAAATACTAATTACCATTAAAACCGTTACTATGATGCGTTTTCAGTTTTTTCAAATATAGGTTGGTTGAATAAAATATCGGAAATGTAAAATATACAGGTTGTTTATAAAGTCTCGGGCCCATTTTGATGTTTAATAACTCATAAAATAATGAAGATATAAAGAAACTTATGGCATTTATTGATGACTTATGGCATTTGATGGAATAACTTATATATTTTTCTTTTCAGATTTGAATATCTTTACTTTTGTAAATATCGTCTGCGCGTGTGGTTAATTTCAGATAATTTCATTTTCCAGTCTAAATATCTCTACTTGTCTAAATATCGTCTGCTTATAATTGCATTTTTCTCTCTTTTGTTTTTGGCAACTATTGCCAACTAAGGGATTTCTCAAGGGTTAATGTGTGGTGTGAACTAATGCACGACCGAGTCATTGGGCCTTACGTTTTTACAGAAAAGACGGTCTCATCAGTCGTATACTTAGACATATTGGAAAACTTCGTATTTCCACAACTAGAAGAGCTTCAGCCACATGTCTTTTTGCAACAAGATGGTGCACCACCTCGTTGGAGTACCATCGTTCGTAGTTCTTTGAATGACCATTTTACAGGAAGATGGACTGAGCGAGGAGGTCCAATTTCTTGGCCACCCAGATCACTTGATATAACGCCGCTGAACTTTTTCCTTCGGTGATTTGTAAAGGACAACGTTTACAGGAGGAGAGTGTCAAGCATTGATGACCTAAAAGCCAGAATTACAACCGTAATAGCCTCTGTGGATACCGACATGCTTGCCGGTACCTGCCGTGAAGTTGAATATCGACTTGATATTATCCGTGCGAAGAAGGGGGCCGCTTGTGGAAGTTCATTGACAAAAGTCATGAAACTTTTTGAGTCTATCTAACCATTTATGTTATTAGTTTTAATCTATCTATATTTTTTATGAGTTATTAAACATCAAAATGGCTCCGGGACTTTATAAACACCCTGTATTACAATCTACATTTTTTCAATTTATTTGAGTAATGTTAAATAAATTACGATGTTTTAACACATTCCGTAAGTGTTTGCAATCATTATTCATATGACTAGTGTCATTAGGTGTTTGAGAACTTAACTTTCATACAGAACTCAAACATTAAATGATTCCGTTGCACATACGCATTATTTGCATGCCACTCTCCAACAAGACGTTTTAGGGTGTAAGGATATACGAATGGAATAGACACTCTTCTTACAATTCTTACAATTAGAACAACAAGGGGACTTACACTCAGCTGCCTTGAAAGGTTTTACTGAGCTATGCTAGGCTTTCTCTAGTGAAATGGGATGTCTTGTAAGTAGGTTTTCGTCATATTTAAAACGTTGCAGCACCACATTTGAATATAATGTCGCAACGTAAATATACTGCGTAATCCGTTAAATATGAACTAATCCGTACGATTACAACAATATTTTCAGTCTTAATAAACTTTTCTATTTCCCATATAGTGTTAACGTTATTTTTTTAATCGCCCAGTAAGTTTAGAGACTATTGAACATTTCTAAGCAACAAACATTAAAACTAAGTCCTCGTTGGGATTCAAACCACCGAAATTTTAGCTTGATGTGCTATAACCACTTACACCGAGAGAGCACACATGAGAGACTGTATTCTTTCTTATATTCTCCTCCACTCAAAGGACTGCTGCACTCAAGCACGAGACAAAATCAACCAAAATTCAGAGGGTGGCGAATTATCGTTCAGCTCATTTTTAGTTCGGGTGCCACTGCAGAGACGATTAAATATTTCGAAAACGAAAACATGAAATACAAACTGTCTCCTTTTCAGAATTCAAGTAATGGATGTTCTAGCTGTTAGCTGGACATGATAAACGCTTAAAAAGAAAAATGCAACTGAAATGTAACCGAACAAAATAATCTAACGATTTTATGGTTATGAGAAATTTTCTCAGATATTTATAAAAACGAAATATGAATACTCTAATGATGCCTTAAATATCAGATATTTTAATTAATCTTCCAGTATTTAAATAGACTTTTACGACTGTAATTATTGTTTCAGAAGAACACTTTGCCTTGCACTTCACCTTTTCTAATAATTTTTATGAGAGTGTAGAAATTAACTGTAATTTTTATTTTAAATCCGAAATACTTTAAAAATTCAGTTTTTGAAATTTGTGGACATTGCGTAAATGAAGGCGGTGATTGTGGAATGAAGTTAAACCTTTCTGAAAGTTTACTTTAAATTAAAGCCATTCAAGTTAACTCTTTTGGCTAATTAGAGAACTGGGATTTTTTTTAACATTTTTTATGTACCTTCATATTACAATTATCCTTCAGAGGAAGCGCTTTTTTAATGAATTCTACTTGCCGCAAATATTAAAGTCTTCAACTGTAGAAGTTTATGCTAAGCCGTTAGCTTTAAGTCAGTACTTAGCTTTCAATATTCAACGAAATAGTAATTAAGGAAACCGAGAATTCTAACCGAGTTTTTAAAGTATTTCCTTGTTAAAGCCACCACTACATTTGCCTTTGGCGTTATTTGAAATTTGTCCGTTATTGAATGGGCGATTAAGTTTGCCGGTTTGTACCGTTTATTGCATAAGTTAAAAATTTAAAGATGTATTAGCAAGCAGGATGCCTAGAACACAAATATTTTGTTTCGTATTAACTTTTAGGCAGATTAAAGATTTGCCTGCATGGGTCTTTCTGCCTGCAAGACAGCCATCAAGCAATTAAAATTGTAATATACAAACTTTAGTGTTTGAAATAATTAATGGAATGACATTATCTCGTAATACAGAAATCTGTTTGCTAACTATTATTATTATATTAACTATTCATGTACTTAAAATTAATTCTGTGGTTAATGTATTCGAAAAGTCTTAACAAAGCGTGGCCCTGTATTGATACTAACGCGCATAACAGCTTCAAAAAACGTGTTTTTTTTTTCTTTCTTTTTTTTAATCTATAGACTACTATTTCTATTGTGAGAAATTATTTTTTGGACAAATATGAAAATGCAAGAAGAAAGTTGATTGCACTTTTTAAATTATAGGATGCTAATTGCTGATACCGCAAATAAGTCCTAAAGAATGGTGCTGGAAAATCTAGATACGTTGTTTTTCATCCATTTTAGAAATACTTGACATCTATAACCCGGACAGAACTGAAGGTAACGATTGGATAACAATAAGTGACGACAGCTATTCCCGCTATAATAAAAGACACTTTTTTCTCTTTTCAACTTACCTGCGAACACTAAACATTATGATAAATGTTGACAGTTTTATAAAACCTATCTTAAAAATGAATTAATATCTCTTCGGTGAATAATTAGGTTTCTGTAGACACTGACAATTTGGTGCAATCTACTTCAATATAATTCATGACTTCATTCATGCAATAACCTTTCATGAAAAGGCTTTTTTAAATATCGTAAAATGCGTATTTCTCATGGAGCCTTACACCAGGTATCACCAAGAGCAATTACATAGCTACTAGCAAATATTTTTTTCGAAACACCTTCGTAAAGAAATCAATTTGACCAAAGAAGATAAACCCTCTAAAAGTCTATTTATATCATTTAACCTACAAACTAATAATTTAGGAATTTAAGTAACTTTCGATTTTTACTCTACCGTAAATTGTGATTATATCTCTCTATAGTTTAAGCTCACTGCATTTTTGTAATATTGTTGTGGGGGTACGGGTTGGTAATAGATTGAATGCACAAATCCGACAGTAGATTAATAAAATTTATTCTTCTCAAAAGAAATATATCAGATCTCTGGAAATTTCTTCAGAGATATTGGTACAAGTGTTCACAATACCACGCTGTAATATTCAACAGTTATAATTCAAACTACTAAAAACGTTAAATAGAACGCAATGCAAAGTGCATCTAAAGAGAAGCCTAATCTCAGTTCTCAGAAATTAAAGAACTCGCAAGAACAGTAACTAAACAACTGCACTGAAATGCTTTCTTTCTGGCTTTTTATAGTTTTCAACGCGTGGCAATAAATTTCAAGTATTTTCTGCTTCTCGAGATTTCTGGAAAGCAATAAGAGGATGACATTTTCTTCAGAGATATTGGTACAAGTGTTCACAATACCACGCTGTAATATTCAACAGTTATAATTCAAACTACTAAAAACGTTAAATAGAACGCAATGCAAAGTGCATCTAAAGAGAAGCCTAATCTCAGTTCTCAGAAATTAAAGAACTCGCAAGAACAGTAACTAAACAACTGCACTGAAATGCTTTCTTTCTGGCTTTTTATAGTTTTCAACGCGTGGCAATAAATTTCAAGTATTTTCTGCTTCTCGAGATTTCTGGAAAGCAATAAGAGGATGACATTACAGTTACAGTCACCATAGTAGTCAATTGCATTTATTCAATTTCAATACAAATTACCGAGGTATCTATTTACTTAACGCTATATACATATGCTTCTGTATTCTTACTTTTCTGGCATAGCTTTCTCTTAAAATTTGTCTCGCGCTGCATTAATTTTTAAGTCTCCGTATTATGTATTTCATCATAACTTTGGTTTTGACATTCGGTTTAAGCTCATATTCCTTGAATTCGTAACCATATGCATTCTTAATTCAAACACCCATTCGTATTGGCTAAAAAACAAACTTGAAAACTCTTTTATATTCAGTCGAGAACTAGCGATCGCTGAATAAGAATTTGTGTGGATCGTAGAATTACACCTGAACGTTTCAATGATTAACGCTGTAGTAGGTTTAGGTTACGACTGTAGAGACTACGATCATTATGACTGGATAAATTGTAGAAAAGATAGGGAATTAGTCGTAGTAAATCAAATCTTGTATCTTCTTTGCCCGAAATTTATTTCGCATCTCATTGCTAGCTATTTTATCGCAGCTCTTTAAGTTCTAAGTCCAATACGTTGCCAGAGTAGACATCCTGTTTCCTACATAAAATAGGGAAAATGTACATTATCTTACATAGTCATTATTATAATGGTAAAAGTGTTTTGTTCCGATGATGTGGTTAATGGTGAATAAACCGGTAAGATCATAATAAAGGTAATATTAATGACCTTCCCAAGTTAAGTTCCTGGTCGATGCTTGCGGTGAAAAATGAGCATTAAAGGATATAAGGATATACTTGAAATTCATATTTCCTTTTATCAAAATTCATGTTATGTAAAGCTCCGTTTTCAGTAAACCAGGAGAAAAGCAAGAATACTCCGCATAAGAACTGAATGAATGCTTATGTCTCCATCACACGCGAATTAGAAAACGTAGAAGATCGGGACTGCATTTCTAGATACAGAAGATTTGAATGTCGGACACATTGTAGATTCGTATACTTTAAAATGCAGGAAACGTCCTGAGCTATAATCGCACAATTCCAGCACGACACTTATGTGAAAGAAATTCTGTCCGTGAGTGAGTTTCGGGCGAAAAAAGGCCAGACAAAACAGTTAACCTGGCAGTTATAAATTTAAATCGATGAAAACTTTCTACAGCGAGAGATCATCCCTTTGTCTATCAGAAGAAATGTAAACTAAAATGAATTCCTGCCTGCCGACGTCTCTTGCTCAGGGTGTCAGTATGAAGCTGGCGAGGAACCCTGTCTCTAAAAGAATCTTATGCACTGCACATGCTCTATATAGGCATAATATCTGGTAGAATCTGTTCAACTCCAGATTCAACTCTATGAAGACCATAACGCTCCAGACGACCTTTCATTCGAACTACCACAACCGCCCCAAACGACCGAAATTCCGATATTGTTTTCTTCCCTAAGGTATACAGTAGCAATTGCAGTACCCCCAAATGCATTGCATCAGTTTATTGCATATAGCTTGTCCTAAAAGGAATTATTTGTTGTTTCATATCTTTATTTGTTAGAAGTAAAAAAGATGGCATTTGAAATCTTCACTCTTCCTTTTGCGTTAATGGATGGGGAGGGGAGGAAATAGTTTTGACTTCCGAAAACCATTTCGGGTGGTTCAGTATTTTAACATACAGCTAAGGCTTCGGTTTTCAAACAGATAAATTAAATTAATGTACTCTTGTCACAGTTATTATCAGACTTGGTAAGCGTCCATGATTTCACAAAGTATGTACCACGAATGTGGAGTACACATTTTGGCCGCAACAAATAAAATATCTCTGCAATGTGCTTACATTGTTGTCATAATTGCAAAAGCTGTTGAAGAATTGTCTGGGCCAAACATTATTTAGGGAAGTAGAATATGAAAACATTCCATCATATGAGTACTATTCTGAATTTTTTGTTGTTTTTGTTTAAAATTAAAATTTAAAACTAAGCGATTCTGAGATTCTATTATTTTCTCTGCGACAAAGCATATCAAAAAAAGGCGGTAAAGTAAAAATTAACCTAACTAAATACACTGAAAATATTTCTATTATTCATTATAACCCAAGATTCATAAATAATTCCAATTAAACATCACAGTAATCTTTTTGTAAATGCATTTTATTAAACGTTGTGCAAACGTAAAATCAGCAAACAGCGAAACAAAATCATTGAACCATTGAATCCTCTTCGGCTGTCTCTAAACGAACTCTTTTCCAAGTAGATCTTGATCAGATCTTCTGCAAAAGAGAAAAACATGGAATTAGCAAAAACGCAAAGGCAGTAATAGTAGCTAGTAATTGTTATAATATATTAGAGACAGCGAATATTTTAAAGAAAAGGAAGCAGTAAGATTGAAGGAGGGGAAAATGGCAATTGCATGCACAAAGCCAAGTAGAAGCAACAATATTTCCTTTGTAGGAACGTAATGGAAGAATGAAATCAAACAAGTTTCTTTGTAATATTAAAAAAGCTAATTAAATTTATATAATTAATGTATAAAAATAAATATCTTTTAGAAATAAAAAAGTAGGTTTTGTAACGTGATCTCAGTACATCTTATGTACAAATATTAACCACCGAAATCTCAGCTCCAAATGTGACTTAAGTATATCCTGACATACCTCCTTCGAATCATAGATTTTTGTTCATTACTTTATTTAACTTGCTTAACTCAGTGTATTACTTCGAGGTTTTTAGTATTTCGAGGTTTTCCGAGGTTTTTAGTATTTCGGTTTTTAGTATTTTCAGTGTATTACTTCGAGGTTTTTAACTTGCTTAACTCAGTGCATAATTTCGAGGTTTAAGGTATGATATGCTTAAAAAGACAAGGTTTTTTTAACTGTATGCTATTTATTCCTTTTCATTCCAAGATTTCATGCCCCCAAAGGAATCTCACATAAATTACACGAAAATGATTTTTAAAAATATATTTATTTCTGATGCACAAATAAATGTTTAATAATTGCACGTAATTGTTGCAATTATATATATTTAACCGTTAACAAATGCATTTAAATTAGCATAATTCGTATCACTCCTTAGCGATGTTATATGTATTTGTTTTTGTTTTTTTTTTGCACTTGTCTAAGATAATTTATATGAATTATCTGAAATGAATTCCTGCACGAAATGAGTTCACCCCCCCCCAGTAGTTCGCATTGTATTGTTACGAATTCTGTACATAGACAGATGATTTCAGTTCAATTATACGCAAAATTGCCGTCTTTTCTTGTGTAATGTAACGCGAAAAATCCAAAGAGAAAAGCTATGCCGGAAACGTAAGAAAACAGGGGCGATCCATTTAACATTGAGTAAATGAGTAACTCGGTAATTTGGCGAGATATTGCCAAGCTAGCAACTGTTCCAGAGACTTATTTTGTCCCCAAATTTGGCGATATATCGCCAAAAGTCCCCAAACGGTGACTATTTGGCGACATTTTAGTCCGGCCGCTGTATCACCCTAATAGGTATTATAATTGAATAAATGTAATTGATCACTATGCTAGCTGAAACCGTAATTCGACCCTCATATTGCTCTCCAGTAATTTCGAAAAGCAGAAAGTAATGGGAAAGTACTAGAAATATCTCGGCGGCCAGTTGAAAACCATATAAGGCCTGCTAGAGAGCATCTGCTCTCAGTTTTTTAATTGTTGTTGTTGGTGACTTGTTAGTTCAATGTGGACTGAGATATCTCCGGTTAGCGTTCTCTTTAGGTGCACTTTGCATTGCGTTGTGTTTAATATTCTTAGTAGTTTGAAGCTTAAGTATTGATTGCACTCTACGATACTGTGGACTTGTACGATTATCTTTTTCAAAAATTATAAAACTTTGAAGTATTTCATTTGACAAAGATAAATTTTACTAACCTATCACCGAAGCTGTGCGCATTCTTTCTATTACGAACCCGTACTCGAGTAACAGTATCAAATAATGGGCTCAAGGAATGATTACAACAGCTTCTTCAGAGTGGGCAGTAAAATGTAACCACGAAAGTGAACTGCTTGAAGAAAACCTGTGTAAAATCATTTTACTTCTTACTGGTTTCTCTGAAACGACAAAGCGTTTGAAGAGTTTTAGAGATACTTTGTGTTTAAATTCCGAACTTAGATTAAATTTGTAAATTCACACAGATCATTATAAGAAGAATATGTCATGTTGTTATTTCATTAATTCATTGACTAATAAAAGATTGCAGAGGGCGAATAAAAATTTATAAAGAGATATTTACCTTCTTACCACTGCATCATTATAATTGTTTCGAAAAAAACCATGGCTTCGCTTTGCACTAAACCTTTCATGTAACATTAAATGAATTCAAAAGTAATACATAAACTATGAAGGACAAATTATGTATATATGCGTAATTGTTTGCGTAATTTAGCAAGTATGAGGGAAATTGCAAGGATTTGATATTAAAATACGCTATTAAATAGAAGTGGAAATTTCAGAAACATATTTTCTAATCTTTAACGGCAGCAAATTGGAAAGAAATAAAAAAAAATAATGGATTTATGTAAAAATAAATCCTCTGAAAATACATGACGTGCAGACACCAGATTTTTCTTAATTTTTCATTTCACATCAACTTCAAGAAATTAAGAAGTTAAGCAAATATCTCTTAAACTGTATTACATAGCTTAATTAAAAATCAAATGCGAAAACTAAATATCTTCTCACGTAATTACTCGCAAAAAAGTTAATTATGTCATCTAAATTCCTCAATGCTTTAATGCCAGGTATTGTAATTTTTGCCGTGAAGACATCTGTAATTCGCAGGAAATTCATTATCTTAAATCGGATTAAATTGTTTTGAGTTAATAACTTATTTTTTTTCAGTTTGGAAAGATGAATTATTCTCTGGGGGCCGTTCGGTATTTGGGTACAGAAAAGCTAGATTCAGTGATATGGCAAATATAAATTTGCGTTAAATCTAATTAAAAATATATTTCATTCAATTATAATGGCCATTTTGTTTCTTGTCACCCGATATCGATGAGATAACATTAATCATAACTGCAAAATTCATATAAAATATAAATGAATAAATAAACTATAAACTCTTTGAAAAGATGAAGATTTAGCGATACTTCAGTAAAAAATAGAAGGGAAATAACTATACACGTATCAAACACGTCGTCTTAATTACGTCGTCGTTAGCTTGTGACAAATTCAAAGCTGGTGAATATAACACGTTACTTCATCGTATAAAAATAAGGAATTTTAAGGAATTTTCCTGTCCATCAATCCTAAAAATTTAATGCCGGCACCTTTATGCAAGTCAGCGACTATTGAGTAAGTTAATGCGACTATTAATAAAGGCTAGCACGTTTGTGGGTTAATACTGGGACAACCTTATGGTTTAATGATTGCATTCATCCTGCAAAAAGGTTCCGGCATATTCAGTGCAACTGAAACTGTCCCATCCGCCTGGACAAGTAGCTTCAGAAAGATAGACAGTAATTTCAGAACATGGACAAATAGCTTCAGAAAGATAGACAGTAATTTCTGAACATGGACAAGTAGCTTCAGAAAGATAGACAGTAATTTCAGAACATGGACAAGTAGCTTCAGAAAGATTGACAACATGATGTACTCACATGAAATTTAAATTCTTGAGGTACGCCGGATTTAGGAAGAGATAGAAGGAAATGGATAAACTTGAGTTACTTTTTATTATAGCTAAGTTTGCACTGGCTACTCACGTTATAGAAAGCATGCTTTTGTATAAACTTTTATAAGCGAAAAATCCTCGTTTTTACGTTTCACACTGTTATCAAGCAATCTTATGCTGTTATCAAATAATCTTATGCTAATCATTGCGAGAATTCCATCCAATAAAATTATTAGGATTTTAATGGGCAATAAATGAAAGGGAAAAAAGAAAGAGAAAATGAGATTATTATTATTAGAAAATAAAAAGTAGAAATTCTTCGTAATTGGTATGAGAACGAAAAATAATATTTATTCGTTTCTGATAAAGCAAACTTCCTTAGGGCAGAATGGCAATCTGTTTAAGATAAAGGATGCTTATATTACTAAGGACGTACTAAGAAGGACTGTCTCTTATTTACGTTACTCATGGATATAACTATGAAAATATCCGTTCAGCTAACGTATTCACTTGGATTCAAGCTCAGAAAATCCAATGTTCAGCGGTCTTATCCAGTTGAAATGAATAGAAATGTGAAATTTAAACTTTGACAGATATCCAAACTCCTCCTCGTACCGCTATACTAGCTAAGACGGAAACCTTATGATAATTAATTTGTAAATTTAGATAAATGTTTCTGTATATGAATGTAAGATACATAAACTTATATATACATCTGTATATGAATATGATAATTGTAAAAATGTGTATTACTGTAAAAATATATAAATAGCAAAATTCAAAATCCCTTAACTCTTCATTTTAATATCACTATATCTCCTTTATATCCTAAAAATAGCAATTCTTTATAATAGATCTCTGTAAACTGTGTCATTTCAAAATTTATAGCCATGACATCACTTAAAGCTGCTGCTGCGGGCACTTACATAAATGCTTCAGCGAGTAAGATTTCATCTGAACCGAAATCGCTTATTAATGTCCAATCCAGATAATGCAAACGCTTTTGGGAAATCATTGCAAAATGATTGCATTTGCAATCATCATTGCAAATGCTTTTTTTTTCATCTCTGCCACACTTTCTTTTTGAATGGCTGGCACTGCTGCCTTTGCTTGCTTCCAGTTTAGTTGTCGAGACTTACCTCTCTCTTTCATCAATTATACACTCACGTTTGTGAAAATTGCAACACCATGAAGGACTTACGCGACTGAGCTGAAATTTTCAGGAAATGCAAAGTAGCGCATGATATGCAAATGATTAGAATTGCAAATCCGTAGCGCATGCGTATGCTGAGCAGCGCCCTCTGAACGGCTGATGGATCCGAATAAATAGACGGCTGTAGCGAGGCGTGTATGGTTATCGGTGGTTATCTGCTAGTGGTAAACGTTAACTCAATCTGTACTTATGCCTCGTCGACGAAAGAGAGCGAGATTTGAACAACTTACAGAGTTTGAACGAGGGGGAATCATCGGCCTTCGTGAAGCTGGATTGTCGTATCGTGCAGTAGCCTCTCGTGTGCAGCGTAACAGCAGCACAGTGATGCGCGTTTGGAAGCAGTGGACGGACGAGTGTCGGACAACTCGGAAATCCGGGAGTGGACCCCGAAATGTGACGTCAGCTCGCGATGATAGACACCTGGTCCGCATGGCGCGGACGGACCGTACAGCTTCCTCTAGACAATTGGCAGCACTGTGGTCAATAGCTACAGGTGTTTCATTGTGTGCTTCATCAATTCGTAGACGTCTGCTGCAGTGTGGACTGCGCGCACGGACTCCTTTATACAGGATCCCCCTAACGCACGACCATCGCCGCCTGCGGCTACAATGGGCCAATCAGCATAGAGACTGGCGTGCTGATTGGCAGCATGTCGTGTTTTCTGACGAATCCCGCTTTAATTTGTGGTACCATGATGGCCGCATTCGTGTCAGACGCTATGCCGGTGAACGCCACCTTCCGGAGTGCATTATCGAACGCCACAGTGGACGAACACCCGGAGTTATGGTCTGGGGCGCCATAGCATATCATAGACGATCTCAATTGCTACGAATTGTGGGCAATCTGAACAGCAACCGGTATATCCGTGAAGTTCTACAGCCCGAAGCTGTTCCCTTCCTTCAAAGCTTGCCAGGCGCTGTATTTCAACAGGACAATGCCCGCCCTCATACTGCTCGGATTGTTAAATCCTTCTTTGCAGCGCAGCAGGTACAGCTTCTTCCTTGGCCTGCGTGTTCCCCGGATATGTCGCCAATTGAACATGTGTGGGATGTCATTGGTCGGCGTCTTGCTCGTGATCCTCGTCCTGTTGCGTCTGCAGACGAACTTTGGGTACGCGTACAAACGATATGGAATGCTCTTCCTCAGTCAGACATTCAAACTTTGTTTGACTCCATGCCACGTCGTGTAGCAGCACTTTTATTGCGGCGTGGTGGCCACACAAAATACTGATTCTGATCTCTTGTTCTTGTTTGTTTGCTTTGAACATTTAATCATTTATTTGTACCACTACCACTCAACTGTGTATTAAATTGCATTCAATTATGACGATTCCTTCTTGGTGTTGCAATTTTCACAAACGTGAGTGTATAATCCTAAAATGTAGAATAGAAAAAGATGGGATCAAGAAGGAGCACAGATTTCATCTACTTCCCTGTGTAATTGTGTATAAAAATGTTCTTCTCGAGGTGTGTTTTTTACGGAAATAAAACGCAGTAAATTCAGCACGACTGCTAGGAATCAACTGAAACTAAGTATCTACACGCCATCACCTTCTGCAACATCGATCATGGTTGAAAATAATTGAATCTTCTCCACCCAAATCACTGCCTGTATTTTTATTTTGTTTATGTTTCATTGCATTATAAACTTTAAAACATACATTTCATCTCGTGCTGTAAGACTTACGTTCCGCAAAAGCGTATCTTTCACTTCATAGTCACTCTGTGTTCATGTAGGCAATTCTCTACAGCAAGTGTACATGTGAAAACCTGTTTTCAAAGATGAAATGCACAAAGAGTAAAACTGGAATAAAATTCTTGCCGATAACCTTAAAAACTTGCTAAGAATTGAAACTACGTCCATCAAACCAGGCACTGTTTAAATAATGAAAAACAAAAAAGTTGGAAAGCGCACTGTTGCACGTAATCAATCGTCTTTTAATTTAATTTTAGAACATATAAAAAGCAAAAAAAAATGTTTCTTTGTAATGATCGTTATCTTAAATGCAAATTTACCTAACGACTTCGAGATGTTAGGTAAATTTACATTTGGTAACCATAGGCAGTTATCGTCGTAACTGCTATCGAATTACATAAGCACAGATTTGGGATTCAATTGACGAGAAAGGGTCAATATATTTGACCGCTTCTGGTTATTACGTGTAATAAGAGAAGTAAAGGATGACTAATTTTTACAATAACTGGTAAAATATTTAGGCGACCTACTGTGAAAGGGATAAATCTCAAAATCAAATCTCTTTAAGCAAGAAACTTAATTTTTATAAAATCACCACAGAAATATTCATGGACCAACCTTGGAAGGCAGGAAAGCTCAATATAGCCTCCGGACAACACTAGCTTTCTAACAACGAAAAGAAAATTCTTCATGCAATGATGCACGAGTTGTATTCAATTTTCTCTCGCTTTTAAATATTTTTACGCAGGCTTGACATGAAACCCAGGTTTTAGCGAATACATGTGACGTAAATCAAAGGGAACGTAGAAAACAGTTTTTAACTTAACTGTTAATGAAATCTAAAATAACTATTACATCTTTAATTATATATTTTAATTACATTTACTTACATAACTACTATTTTAGCGATAATCTGTTTTGGGCCTTATAACAATCTCTTTTCTTAAAGCGGTTCAATAAATCTAGAAAACTAAACAGTCCAAGATTTACAATGTTCGCAAAGTTAATAAAATGTATTTTTAAAACTACACATAGAAAATTTTCCGTTTAAAAAAAATTAAAATGATAGTAAAATCATTATCATTATTATTATTAGTGCAAAGGGGTTTGTTCCTGAAGGACTATTGTTTACGTTTTGCGATTTTGCGTCGAATCACTCTAAATGTCCGTTTCACTTTTCAAATTGTTGCCACCTAATATTATCGCCCTGCATTGCATTTGAAGATATTAAATAAGACTTTAAAAAAAAATCTGAAAAGTTTCAGATTTTAAATTATGTCCAAAGGGACGTTTATTTAACATTTTGTGTGTTACCTTTATTTGTTAAATACCATGTTCTTCGCACTTAAACCATAAAATTCAGTTCAACAGCAATATCGCAAAATAATTTTAAATTGAGCATATCTTTAGAAATTTCGGTACACGCTCTCACGCGCTGGAGATAAAAATGTTTTTCTGTACAACGTTGGTATTGCTGGCTTTGAAATCTTTGAGTTTGTTAATGAAAAACTCGTTAAAGTTTTAGAGAATATTGTTACGAATTTCACATTTATTTGGCTATTTATTTAGAACTGTAATTAAAATTCCTTTTTATTTTCCCGTGCAACGCACGCAGACGATTTTTGAAGAGAAAGCTACGTCAAAAAAAAAAATAATAATAACATGCATACATTTATGCAGATTTTTCATTTTTTAAAATTTAATGCAGAGCGATAACATTTAGTGGCAACAATTTGAAAAGTGATACGCCGTTTATGTGTTTCCGACGCAAAATCGCAAAACGAAAGTAATAGTCCTTCGGGACTAAATCCCTTTGGACTAATAATGAAGAATCTGCATAAATGTATGTATGTTTCTCGCACTGCGATAAAACAACGCTACCTAGAACCATTAAGTTTTGAATGACATAATCCTACTTCAAATATCAACTGGAAGCCCAAATTTGAAATCTGGAATTTGGCTTATTATCGATTTCGTATTTTGTAAAACTTTAACGAATTTTTGATAAACAAACTCAAGAATTTCAAAGCGAGCAATGGCAACGTTGTACAGAAAAAACAATTTAATCTCCAGCGCGTGAGACTGTGTATCGGAAATTCTAAAGATAGGCTCAATTTAAAATTATTAACTTTAATTGAATTTTATGGTTTAATGCAAAGAACATGATATTTAATAAATAAAGGTAAAGCACAAACTGTTAAAAAACTCCCCTTTTTACGTAATTTAAAATCTGAATCCTTTCAGATTTTTTTATTCTTTATTATTATTAGTCCAAAGGCATTTAGTCCCGAAGGACTATTACTTTCGCTTTGCGATTTTGCGTCGATTCACTCTGAATGCCCGTTTCACTTTTCAAATTGTTGCCACTAAATGTTATCGCTCTGCATTAAATTTAAAAAAAATGAAAAATCTGCATAAATGTATGCATGTTTCTCGCATTGTGATAAAACCTAGACCCATCGAATTTTGAATGACGTAATCCTAATGCGAATATGGGCATCTGGAAGCCCTAATTTTGAATTTGAAATTTGCTTTATTATCGATTTTATGTTTTGTAACATTTCAACGAATTTCTGATTAACAAACTAAATGATTTCAAAGCGAGCAATGGCAACACTGTACGGAAAAAAAAAAACATTTTTATCTCCAGCGCACGAGACTTACGGAAATTCTAAAGATTTGTTCATTTTAAAATGATTTTGCGATATTGATTTTGAACTGAATTTTATGGTTTGAGTACGTAGTACATGATATTTAATAAAAAAAGGTAGCACACGAAACGTTAAAAAAACGCGCCTTTGGACGTAATTTAAAATCTGAAATCTTTCAGATTTTTTTTGTAATTATTATTATTATTATTAAGTTTCAAAGGAAAATTAAAATTATTTTAAAATTATTTTATTTAGAAGACATTCTTTCGAAAGATAATTCAAAATTTATAAAATATGGAGATTATTTAAATAAAGGAATATCGTCAAAGTACACTTTTTTATCTCTTAAAAATTATTTTCTGACGTTTAATTTTTGGCGTTATTTGTCATTATGAGCATTCAGATTCCTCCCGTCTAATTAAATATTATTTTTTTTTTTTGTGTTATAGATGCTAGCATACTACTGGTATAGTTTTTCATCTTTTGATTCAACTGCTGTAATTCAAATACCATTGGTAGATGTATGAACAAGAAAAGTGTTTTATTCTTCATATTGTGTATGGAAAGGTACAATCAGACCAAAATGTTGCTTTAAATTACTGTAAAGCAGTTTTCTTGCAATATTTTGTTTAATTGCTAAGAACTGATGTCAAGTTTGAAAATTGTTCTATTGCAATTAGACGGTAGGATGGATAACAAAACTTTCTAATTATGGAAACCCTCTCATAGATTACTGAAATATACAGGGGAACTAAAAAGAAATTTATAAAAATAATTCGGATACCAAATGATGATATTTTAAAGTTCGAAATTTGAATTTTTACTTTATATAAACATAAAAAAACGAAAAATTAAATCTTAATACTTCATTATGTAAAAAAAAATTTAAAATAGCCCTGTATTTTATTAGTGCTTTCCAACCAATAATAACCTTTTGTTTCTTATAACCGCAAGTTTCAAATATCCGATTTTATTTTAATGGTCGATAGGTTGTCTGTGTATGCATTCCCCCCAACACTTATACACTAAGTCTGCTATAAAAGTTCTTACCTGGAGTCTTTTATTTTGGGAATTGTTTATCGTTGACATATACTTACAGTTGTAAAAGTGTTTTAAATGATGCTGAGATTAATTATGCTGAGATCCGTATAAAGAAATCAGTTTATTAAAAATTAATAAATTTAACTTTTTATACGTTTCCTTTGTTCCTATAAGTATACTTGAGAAAGTTTTTTCCCACGTTGTAAAACAAATGAAAACAACTGACTCACTTATGACAAAAATTGACCTAGCCATTTGATATTAAAATCTGAGATCATATTCAACGGCCGTATTCAAATTAAAAGGCTAAATGTTTGTATTTATAAGTAACCTCCCCTCCCAAACAAAAAATATCGTTAGGAAAAAGGTTCCTGATTTCAAAAGATTACATGACGAGCATTTATGTGCAGATTATTGTGGAAATTTTGCAGCAACATAATGTTTTTAAATGGAAATCTTATAAAACTATTCTAGAAAATGCTAGCAGGCTTTAGTATTAGCACCTAGCCAACTCATATTATTGTTTGCATTAATTAATTTTTTTAAATTGCACTTAAATGAATTTTTTTATCATCATATTATATCTCTTCAGTAAATAAAACCTCATAAGTATATTAACAACGTATTTTTAGACTTTGAAAACATTTAAATTATTTGTAAGAAATTGTTTTTCGGTGTATCAAATGTAAGGAATTTATAAATAAAAATACTAGAAAATTACAAAAGAATGGCATTTAATTTAAGAATGGCATTATCATTGAATGGCATTTAAAGGGAAAAAATTAAACTCGAATTATTCTAATTTGTCAGTTCTTGTATGTAAATCAAACATTTTGCCTTTCATTTTGTATAAAAAATATAAAACTTTCCTAAATATAAATATGAGTACCGGAAAAACTAAAGTGTTAGATTTCATATTTTATGGAAAATTATTTTTGTTAATTAAAAAACAAGAAAACATGACTCTGCGGCATTTTTCTTAACTGGAAATATACAATCAATGAATTGGGAAAGCAAAGGCCGATAAAAACTTTTGCAGACACGGTGTATAATTGTAACTGCCATAGTAATGAAAACTGATACCTTCTTAATTTTAAAATCAAATTCTAGAATTTGCAAGTTAAGAACACTTCTTCTTGTATTATATATAATGGGTTTTAGCTGTATGAAATGGAATGTTGAGGTTCATTAAGCAAGAAATTAAGCATTTATTAAAATTGCAAGCAGGAGACAAAATAAACGACAAAAACTATTTTTAAAATGCTCAGAACTTCTGAATTCTCCTGTGCTTTACATTTTATGCGAATAATTATAACATCTTTAAACTTCATTTTCATTTATCGATTAAGATTAAAACTAATTTCCCAGAAGAGAAATGGTTAACGACTTCTCAAGGCTATCTCTCGCCGAGTAATTGCGAATCTTTCTATTTAGCTCAGAGCTATGTTCAAACGAAATGCATCGTTTCGAAATTTACTAAATTAATTCAATTAGCACCTTCGTTAAGATAAATTCCAATCGCAGTCTTTCGGCGATGTGGAAATATTTTTATTTCCTTTGCACACATAATCGGAAGACAATAATACTTCCACGATACGTCGGTGAAGAATTTAAAGACGATATCCATGCTGTGAGGAAAAATGATCTGAGCAGAGGAGTTTTTTTATTCAAGCTTTTCGCCTTTAATGGTAGTTTTTCCTAACATAAAATGCTTTTCCGAGCTAAATTGCGTGGAAGAAAGAGAAAAAAAGGAGATCTAGCTAGAATATTCAGACCCAGAAAAAAGAATTCTCTTTTATTCTTTTCTCTTACAAGATTTTCAAGTGCACACTACTGCAAGAATGAAATATCCCTTTCAGTGGTAAGGAACGGAAAAAAATCAGCCTGCACTTAATCGTTTTTAAATTCTAAGCCAGTTTCATTTTTTATCAGAAATCCACCCTCCCAGTAATAAGACGATAAAAGCTAAATTAAATTCATTCTAACTGGAATATTAACTTCACATAAGGCTTTAACAAAGTAAACGTAATTTACAATTAATTCACATTAATCACTTCTTATTTTTAGAGTTGACGTTTTAAATATTTTGAAGATGTTTCAGATTTACTAAATTCTAAAAGGTATAAGGTATTTTCTCAATCCGTTCTGTATGCTTTCATGGTGTAATGGTAGCACACTCTGCGCACATGCGAGAGGGCGAGGTTCGATCCCCGGTGAGGGCCATTGCTCATTTTTTTGTCTCCTGCTTCAAAATAACCTAATGACTCTACAGTGGTGCCGGAATTTAATGGTCTAGAGTTATGATTCTTCACCACCGGTATTTGGTCACTGGGTCTCCTGATCCCCAGTCTCCTTAAAAAGGGAGGAGTACATAAGATATTTTCTCCCTCGTTTCTGCATGCCTTCATGGTGTAACGGTAGTATACTCGGTGCGTATTCGAGAGGTCCAGGTAGAGCCCCGGAGAGGGCGTTGATCTTTTTTCATGCCTTCTGCTTCAAAATAACTTATGACACTACAACAGTTCAGGCTATACAAGATGTTTCAGAAATATTAAGCAATTAAATAGCTCTTCAAGAAAGAAATAGCTCTTTATTTTAGCAGCGTTTTGTTTAAAATTCATGAAATAAATTAGAAAATCGTTTAGACTATCACAATCTCGGACGCATAATATCTTTAGGTAAAAATATTCGAAATTAAAATTTTTGTACTTCTCTTCGGGAAAGAAAGTTCAAATAAAAAAGTAATTCCTGAATTCGAAAAACGTAAATGGGAAACATATTATAATGTGAATAATTAATCCCAACAATTATCAAAATTATAAGACATAAATTACTTTATTGGAAAGAAAAATGAGCAATAGTATTTTGTGATTGTGAAAGGTTCTATTTCTAAATGTAAAGCTTTTTTGTAAACTGTAACTTTATTAGACATGTCTCCCTCCTTTCCGCGTCCCTCCTTCCGGCGACGACATTGCATACTTTATAAGGTATTTCTCAAACCTTCTTCGCATGCCTTCTTGGCGTAGTGGTCAGCACGCTCGACGCGTAATCGAGAGGTCCTTGGTTCTATTCCCGGCGAAGGTGTTGCTCATTTTCCTGTTTCTAAATAACCTGATGACTCTACAACTTTTTCATGTCCCACCGTTGATATAATTTCATTACTCTAAAACTCACAGAAATATGTATATCTAAAGTGTATATATATATGTAATAATAATAAATGCAAGGAAAAAAACGGAGCAGCGTCGATGCATAATAGCTATATAAGATAAAGGAACTTGGCAGTCGAGGCGGTTTTAATTCAGTTTCTATTTGCCAGTTGACGTTCGTCGCCACAATCACTTCAATGCACTCTAGTCGTTCCTATCCAAGAACATTTATATTTTGTAAAGTATTGCGATGGAAAGCACGCATAACGAAATAGTGACCAAGCAGCGCACAGAAAAAAGCTGAAGTGCCTAGTTAGCCAATATGGAAGCACACGAAGAGAAAAGGTTTGGTTTGAGTTCCTAATTAGTTTCAAGTTCCTAATTATTAAAAGTTTCAGTTTCTAATTATTACGTCATCAGCGCTGCGCAGGCCATGCAAAATGAAATGATCTAGAATTGACGCAATCCAAAGAAATTATTACGAATTTTAAAACGCAGAGAGAGAATTAAAGGGAATTAGGGGGTTATTTTAAATTATAATTTTTATTCACATAATTTTTATCTTACATATATATATATATATATATATATCTGTGCGAAATATTGCATCGATATTTTAATACCATTTTATGTACGGTGCCTGGAATGCAAAGAACTTAAAAGCTTATTTACAGTTCGACCAATATGATTCTGGTGGAGGCTGACGAAAGTGGAATTTATAGCAATTCCAAAATAGTAAGATAATTCGGTTTACTAAACTTTAAATTTAAATCAACACATTGTTATCTTTACCTTTCATATGAAACAGTTCTCCGTTCATCGGGAGGCTGATATAACAATCCTTTTACTCCAGTTATGCTGAGAACCTAAATGATTTAAGAAAACGTTCTATTTTGTCAGTTATTTGTCTTATTTACTACACCAGAGATGCCTAAAATGTGAACTTGGAGCAATATATTAGCTTTGAATTTTTTTTTAATTTGTTGATTTGCTCAACAGTTGTTTTTAAAACCAGAACAGTATAGCTTCGTTGTCAAACCAATATCTGTTACGTGCATCTTTGTCACATAGCAGTTTTCATACTCTCAAAAATCTCTTTAAAAATAAATAGTATCATTGTTCTATTCTAGCATAAATTACCTTTAAAATTCTTACAAGCATTCCTTTCCCTTTCAAGTTATGAACACACCACAAAAACATCTCATTTTATTTTAGAATTGTACTAAGAGAAAAAATATTCTTTCTAACTGTTGAATTGCTGAATTTGGTGATATTAAGAAATTTGGTGTAATGTGAAATTTGGTTCCTTGCTAAAAGGGCATACGTGCTGTAAGTTAAACATAAACATTAACGGGTGCTTTCCTTGAGCTTAAAAAAACGATGAGCAAGATACATCAATCTATGATATGTGAGGAAAAAACGTAACTTCAAAAAGATGGGAATTGGATAACGAGAGATTAACTTGCGTGGTATCTCGGCAGGTATTTGGCTGCAACCATTCCCTATAACAGATCGCCGCCCCATGCTGATGAGAATCAAGGCAATTGGCCAAGTCGATAACCAGGACATCGAGAGGACACACAGTCTTCTCACATACAAACACAACTTCTGGGCTTCTACTGCAGAACTACATAGCGTTGAATTTTACGCATCTTCAGCACTGCGTATCAGCAAGGGAGAATGCTAATTTCCGAACACTAATAATGTGGAAGTATTTGAGCTAGCTTGATTGTTTAGGAACTGTATAAAATAGACTGTAATAAAAGTCCGACAACTAAACAAGAAATTATAAATAATTTTCTGCTTTCTAAATTATTTATATTGTTTAAATGTCAAATGGCATTAGATGGGACTGAATGTTGGTCGGATTTTAGGAAGTATTGGATAACTTGCAACTGCGGTATATTGATTATTAATGTTGACATGTTGAACAAAAATTAATATTTTATTACAATATCTTTTGCAATGCACGACTACATAATTACTGCTCTTTAAAATCTATGCATCAATTTATCAGTTTATTCCTTCAATCACAAAATTATCTCATAAGGAAATAAAAATATATTCATTAGGATATACAATGCATATATACAATTTTTGCAATTAGAAAGGAATACATTAGGATGAATATTAATAACATTCATTATACACATTATTTTAAAGTTAGAAGTGTTTGAATTTTATTAAAGGTTTGCACTAACCTTGGATAAAAAATAGTTATGAACAATAAATAAGCAGTTAAAAAATTCAATGTGGAGAGACAAGCAAAATATTGTTAATAAATGAAGTAATGATACAGAAAAAAATGTTAAAGTAAATTAAAAGTATCACGAAAATTGAATGATGCGATAACAAATGAGAGATTTGATAAATTAATGTGGCACTAAAGATTTAAAAGAAGCTTATTTCGACTAGTATTCTTTTCAACCCAAAATATTTTTCTTTATTTCGACTTCTCCTACACTTTGAGGTATACGGACTTTTCGTAGACTAAGCTGTTTACATATACCTAGATGTATACAGGTATAAATATTTAACATCTTATAGTGATTAAATTTTAATATAAAGTCTTTCTGACGTCAAGATATCTCACGAGTTTTGCATTTCTCAGGAAAAGTTGAAATTCTTTCCAAAACTAAACCGGAAAAACTAATCGGTGAACAACTAAACCGGAAAACAACAGAACTTCCTAATAATAATATTTGTCGGGCTAAGGCCCCTTTCCGGATTGCTTCTACAAGAGGTCGCTGGCAAATACCGACATATGCCTATGCGGAGAATTGTGTGTTGCGAATCATTACGTTTTCAAATGTTCGCTTACAAAAGAACTTGAAAGGATGCTCCAACATTGAAATACCATTTGTACCATAATAGTAATACAGCGACACATCTTGCCAAAACTCTAAAAAATTACGGAACAACTAAACCTTTGTGAGCTAGAACTCTGCCAAGCAGAATAACGCAAGATAAGCCGAACGTAATGCGCAGGACACAAAACGTATCTTCGTGAAGTATATGTAGAATTTATAACTAATGACTACAAACAGATTTACGCTTACTATGACCAATAACAAATGCACGTGTTCTCCAGAAAACAAGAAAAATGTAAATGTAAATAAGCAAAAACATGTATGTCATATTACAAATGAATTTATGTAAAAGTAAGAAACGTAATGTGAATATGCACAGTGTACTGAATAAAGCAGCGGCGCTGCCTATACCATTTGTGCGATTCAATAAAACATGAACATGTACTAAGGAACACATGGTCCAGCAAATACCCAACTGGGATTTCAGAATTGTGGAACTCCTGAGTTAAAGGAGTAAAATGCAAGATCAACTGGATTAACGAAGTATATAAGTCTCAAATAATACTAACAATAAAGACATTAACACATATATATTAATATCGCAACATATCATTGTGTTCAAATATAAACAAAAATAACGTATTCAGTCACAATATGAGGTAGAGAAATAATTTCAAACCGAATTAAGAGTGACCAAGCTGAAAAGTAGCATTCTGTCAAATTATACTTGGCACATGACAAATAAAGTCACACTTAATGGAGTTCAGATGTGACTACGCATCGGAAGTGATGTAAACAACAGTGATGCACTATTCAAAAGTCCAAAAATAAAGTCTCTTCTAACTTCCAGAAGGATAGTATAGCACAGGTAAAGAAGCTTCATCCCCTCTTCCATTCAAACTAAGAAATGTAGTTATAATAGCCGTATGGTGGGTTTAATTCTAAAGATTATTAGTGTGTTGGGGCGCTGCCTATACCATCATATTTCTGGTGCCTTGCTCACTTCTACTATCTATCTACCTACTACCTACTTCTCAGGAAAAGTGATTCATATATTCATTAGTTAATATTAATACCAGGCTTAATATCTAATGAATGAAATAATTTTCTGTTGGTATTAAAATTCAGTGCCTTGAGGAACATCAACTCATTAGTGTTGCATCACACTTCAACTGAAGGTAGAGGCATATCTCATAATCTTAGAGATACCGATGTTAGGCTTCTGTGGTATCTGACTGAATTTAAATCTTGGTTTATGTGCTCTTAAAATTCAACGAGTTGCTTTGCGAAAACGTTAATTAGTGTCATCGCCAGTCTTATTGTCAGCTGGTAATAGAAGGGGCTGCAGCTGTCAGAGTTATGAGTTATAGGACAATTCATTTCGAATGGCAAATACAGATAATAATGATGCATTTTAAACACTAAAAATAATAATTTTAATAATTTGATGCTTGAATTAATTTTTATAGTAGGTTATATAAAGGGTATTGACTAATTCCTGAAGCTAAGTTAATCCTAACTGATCCTGTCACGTTCTTTAAAGAAAACTGGGATAAAGAAATTTATGTAATCCCAAATGAATCACTGATCATTCCAAACATTGCTCATTCATTGTAACACTAATGTAATATAATTTAAGTTTTAAATTTGCATGCGTTTGTTTAATTATAGTGAAAATTTGCAAGGTTTTAATTATAGTAATCAAGACCCAAAACTAAGATTCATTGTTTTCATTATCCTGTGAAATTCGCTTCTTTTCAAAATAATTCTATGACACAACAGGAAGCTGTTGCCATTCATAGTATTAGATGTGGCATTAGTATAAGATATTTTTGCTTTCTTCTAATCAACCAGTTCATTTCTTTATCTGCTCGTAACCGGCGCTTAGGTGGAACAATGCAAGTTTTAAAATTGCTTTTACATCCAACACACTTAGTATACCGTGATTAAAGAATACTGAATATAATCTTATAATACAAAGAAAATAATTTATTCTGATCTTTTATCTGATGCAAAAATGGGATTCATTAAAAATTAAATACATTTTTTGTTTTATAATGACCTGATTTTACGACAGTTTTAGCAATCGAAACTAACCTTTAAGAGTAAAATAAATACATATAAGCTTTGTAAACAGGATCTTAACAGAATGTATAGATACACATCACGTAAGGGAAAAAAATCAAGCATATAATTAGTAGAACTGAACTATTAATTGTAAAGAACACATAATATTTTAGAAGAATAAAATCGTCACTTCTGAATGCCACAAGTAATGCGCAAATAAAAGATTAAGTAACCCTTACAGTTTATTTGTAAATAAATACGTTTGAAATTCCTTTTTACAGATACCTTTTAACACTAACCATATTTCAGATTCACAGTCCTATACTCACATGAACAAGAAAGGCAAGAAAGTATTTTCAGAATTAAGTTAAAATGACTGGTTGAAGGACATGTTTCACTTTCCATCGAATGATGTTTAACAACCACTTTTAATTACCTAATTCCGCTCTTTGCTGAATCCTCTAAACGGACGTTTGCTTTTAATACAGTCTCAAGTCGAATTCCAGCAGCCAACATATTCCTATCTATATTTCAGTTTATTATCGAATCCAGAGCTTGCGATAATGATCACTTAAGAGATAATGCTGTTTATGAAAGTGGAATTTTGCATGTGGGAAATATCATCGTTCAGCAAATGAAATGCTAGCTACTTCATAAACATTTCGTTAGTTTTATGTGCCTTGGAATGTTAGCTAAATTAAATGTCACAAAGCTATTTATGTAGCAATTTCGATAAATGCAATCGTTTTCTTAATTCGCTCAGAATTTGGATCTTGTCTAAAATCCTTGGGATGGATAAATGAGTTAATGTACTTTTTTATGGTATGCGAGAATGGTACCTCTGGCATAGATTTAGCACATCTGATTAGCATATTCTTATTTTAAAATTTCTATTTCGAAGTTTCTTTTAATACGTGAGCATGGCCTCTTCAGCGTATCAGAAGCTATAAATACTGTACGATAACATTAATTTAAAATTGGCGAATAATTAGAAATAATACATTATAGGTGTAAATCCTTAACACTGAGTGTATAAAATATCTGATAACTTGTAGTTAATGCTAAAAGTGTATTCCAAGGGAAATAAAAACATAAATATTACTACTAATACATATTATTAATAATTAATTGTTGCTACTATAATATTTGAATCATGCAATGGAATTCCAAACCAAATTAATATCTAACCTTATATTCATATCATTACAACAAATTTAAGCATATATATGACATGAATCGTGAATAAACGCCACAGTTTCATGTGAAGGATGCATACATTCATATAATTGATCTTAGCTCTAATGTTAACAATTCAGTACCAGGATAGCAGATCTGACCTCCTCTCTCAAGTCGAACACTTTTAATAGCTAGTTTCTGACTTCAATAGGTAAATTGATACAATCAGTTCGTCACTAAACCAAGAATCTTTAAGAGTATATCTCAGACAGAGTCAAGTTCTTTGCAGGGATACAAAATCTTTTCACAAAGTATCAGTGTCAAGAATTGGTCTTATTTTTCTTCTCTCGCATGAAAAACTTAAAATAGAAGTTGTCAGAATTTTGAAACTATAATGATATCTTGCCATAGATAATATGCCATACTTTTGGACCTTTAAAATAGCTATACGAATGTTTTTTATTACTAGTGTAACGTTGATGAAATTCAATTTGGAGATGCCTGAACATCGTAGAAATATCGTACAACTTCTTACGTAACTTTAGAAATCACCTCTGAAGATGGCAATATTCGTTCAGGTACGTCAGGCTTGAAATACTACATTTCAACATTTTAAAGCTACTTTTGTCATTGTCGTAAACTAAATCAAAGCAATCCAAGAATGAATTGCAGGAACTCTACCAACAGCTTTCTGAACTTTGGTGGATGATTGGATTTTGGTGGATACCGACGGGCCTGAGTTCGAATCGCGGAGAAGGCATGAATGCAAAATTGTCTGTCCCTTCATAGGAGGTAACGATGGCCGCCTATTAGGTGCCTCCACAATAAAATGGCCACCACTTCTGGCCTTAGGAGTGATCAATGTCGTTATGGGCATGTGCCCACCATTGGAAAAAAACTGTTTTTCCAAACCAAATAAACTTTTCAGGAGCATTGTGAACATAGTTTAAAAAAGAATGCACAGAATTGAGTTCTTAATTCCTTGCTTATCGCTAGGTAACCATTTTCAAATTAAACTGAGCACTTAATCTATTATCTGTGGCTATTTACATAACCACCACTCTTTCAGATTTGCTCTTAAAATTATTCCAAACGCTTTTGCAGCTCTTAAGTTAAATGTTGTCTCGAAATTCAATGCTCATTTCTGAGCTGTTACCTTTAGATTTACTAAGATCTTCTAACCTAAATTGGCATCAAAATTGTTACATAGCTACTGAAGTTCTTTTGGACTATTTTTATAAGAGGAATCTGAATATTGTAAATATATTCGTTATTATGATTGCTGCAGTCACTAAAAGAAGACAGTAATATATAAACTCATATTTCGACAATGTTAGCAAAGATGATTAATTTATTATCGAACCAGTAATTTTCGGAGTAATATTTTCCCCGTGTATTCAGGTTTCAAACAAATTCGTTGATGATATATGGAAATGCTTGGCAATCACACAAGAGTTTTTTTTTACATTATAGATATACATACTTATTCTGAAGACAGATAAATACATGCATATAATAAATGACATTAGAAACATATTTTGTTACTTAAAATAATGATGCAAATATTTATAAAATTTATCCGTTATATATGTAGTAAGTTATGTAAGTTATAAGTTAAATTTATGTCATATAGTTACATTATTAGAATGCAAATAAAGGTGTAAATTATCAAGAAATGAGGAAGTATATACCTTTTAAATTTCTCATTTGTCAGTCTCAGTAAACAAATTTAATTTGTTAGGGTATTAGACATCTTATGTGGAATGTCAAAATCTGCTTCAGCCAGCAATTTGTAAGGCCATGTGAATGATAAATTGAGATCTTATGTCATAAAGAATGCAAATATGTCATTGAACTGACAAATTACAAGTGAGGTTTATGAATAATGCAGTGATAGCGTGGCGTAACGTGACATGAGAAATGGACAGACTAAACTGCATTCATCTGTAACTTATGTCTCTAATGTTAATCTTCACGTTGTCTTAACGTCTAAATTCTGATATCTGAATATTTAATCATTAGGCAGAATGCCCTTAACAAGCAAATCTTGAAAAGATACCTATTGCTTTCTTTCGAGACACAATTTAGGAATACAATGCATATTCTTTAATTTTTTCTTCGATACATACAGAACTCTTCTCTGTTTCGTATAGATTCCATTGTTAAACTGCATGCTGTCAGTCTGTATACCTCAGGGATTTTAAAGCTGCATCTAGCGTGATACAGATTATCTAAGATAGCTTTATTGTCACCCTTACTATAAGCTTGCTGTTTCAACTTTTTGCAAAAGAGTATGACTAATAATACCCGGCAGTATATTTTAACCACTCAAAGAAAATAACGCGTATTAATTAACATAAAAAACTGCGAAAAGACATATTTATGCAGTGTGTTTCAGAAAATCTGTTACAAACTTTCAGGTGAGATAAGACGATGGAAAACCACATAGCAATGCATGATCGGAAACACATTCTTGGAGCGGTAATGACAACACAAAACACAAAAGAAGGACATGAATATACTTAGAACAGCAGAAACCGAGAAATAAGAACAAAAACGGACAACGATTATCATCAAAGTAGACGATCTTATGTTGAGGATACGTTTCGAACATCTTCTTTGATATGTCTGTTCCTGTTCTTATTTGTTAGGTTCTGCTGCACTAAGCATAATAAACATATATTCTCACCCTGTTCGTGTCCTTCCTTTCTTGTATTTTGTGTCGTCGCAACCGCAGGAAACCTTTTCCGACCATGCATTGCTATGCATATTTCCATCGTCTACGTGTAATCTAATTCTCTTGAAAGTTTAAAACCAATTTTCTAAAACACCCAGTACAGTAAAATGTGAAGTCACTAAAGTGCGGAAGGAGCTGCTACATTACACAACACTGTAAGATCACCGTTTTTTAGTTTAACCAAACACTTGGTCTGGTAATGCGATCATACTGAGAGCGTTACCATTCTGTGATGCATAAGATTTGCAATTTATCTTTCGCATAAAATCTACACTTCAATTACCGAAAACTGCGTCCAAACGGTATAGTGGTTAGAGGAGCCTGACTGCGATGCCGAAGGGGCTGGGTTCGAATCCCGAAGAGGCATGGTTTAACTGTCCGTCCCTTCATAGGAGGCAATGGTGGCCAAACTATTAGGTGCCTCCATAATGAAGAGACCATCACATCTGTCTTAGTATATATTAATGGACTCTGTTACAAACTGTAATTGTTCACAATCTGGCACTGGGGGAACATTTACCGAAAACTTACCAATTTTGTGAGGAAACAGTTTCAATTAATAAATTTAAACCAAGTATTTCCTTGAGTAGAAATAATTTATAAACACGAGATTTCTCTTTTGCTCATTTCTTAGGGACATGTATCGGAATACATGCAACAGATCAGATATTGTATTTTTTTCGCATTTATAAGCGCAAAAACGTATGTTGTAAAAACAACAAAATATTGACTATAACATTTATCCCATTTTATTCTGCATACTGCTCATTTTGTCATTTTGTCTTGCTTAGTCTGTGGATTAGTTTTGTTTATATTGTTCTTTACATTTTGCTCTAATATTCTAATGGTCTAATAAAGTATTATATTTCATTAATTAATATATATTATTTTTAAATATTAGAATTATATATATATTATTTTTAAATATTAATTTTGTACTTAAACAGTTTCTTAGTTTATTAGTTTACTAAATTTGACTGTGTTAAACTTAATTTTATTCAGATCGTTATTTTGAAGATTTACTACGCAGATGTCGAACTTATGCTTACTCAAAAATCTGCATGTAAACTGCACGCACGAGAGAATTTTTCAGAAATTACAATTGATTCTCGATTAAACGAACTGACGCTAGAGACAACATCCACCGTTTAACGCAACATCGCTCAAAACAAATCACTGGGAAAAGAAATAATCCATATTATAATTGAGAGAAAAATGACATTAACAAGGGGGTACTTGTTATTTTAAGCTGTTGAATTTGGAGAATAAGTTCATTGGATTCTATAAATTTAATCAGCATTTAAAATAAGAAGGACAAAATTCGAAACCCGTAATCTTGGGTTGATAGCACAGGCTCGTCTTGACGACATATGTTTCAAGTGTCTGCCTTGTCAACTGTCCTGGTAGGTTACGCATCTGCCATGGTTGTAATGGGTGACAGGAAATCAGCTTTCGATTCTGAAGAGGGAGCCTGAGAAACAGTTACCGCATCCAAGGAAGACAGTAGGCACTCAAATTACTCACTCCCACAGCGGGAAGACAAAAATAACAATACAGGACTCTTTTGGGACCCTGCAAATGGAATGAGTAAAATCTAGATCCTTAAACGAGGATTAATTGGAGGACACGTCTGGTGCTAGCAACTGTGGTAATTCCATCAGCAATGGCTTATTTTAAATTTATTGCAGTTAAAAAGCTCGTAGTTAGATCTTAGTTCGAGACGCCTGGTCCACCTACTGGTGATTACTGCCTGTTTTGAACAGCCGGCGTGGCTTCTTTGATGATTTTCACCAGTTGTCTTGGGTGACCAGCAAGTTTACTTTAAAAAAGTTAGAGTGCTCAAAGCTGGCATAATTATTTGGTGGTTTTCGGAACACGAGGTGATAATTAAGAGGGACTGGCTGGGGCATTCGTATTGCGACGCTAGAGGTGAAGTTTTTGAAACGTCGCAAGGCCAGCTGCTGCGAAAGCATTCGCCATTGATCAAGAACGAAAGTTAGAGGTTCGAAGGCGATGTTTTCAGTCCAAAGGGGCAATTTTCTCTGAAGGACTATTTATTCCGTTTTGGCATTTTGCGTTGGTTGACTATAAATGTCTGTTCACTTTTCAAATTGTTGCCACCAAATATTAGATTCCTGTATTATATATAAAAAAATTAAATAATGAAGAATCTGCATAAATGTATGTACGTTTCTCGCATTGTGATTATACAACGGTACCTAAAGCCATCAAATTTTAAATAACGTACCTTTCCACTTGAGTAAGCATCTGGAAGTCCAAATTTCGAATCTGAAATTCTTTTATTATCTATTTTATATTTTGTAAAACTTTAACGAATTTTGATTAACAAACTCAACGATTTCAAAGCGAGCAATGGCAACACTATATGAAAAAAAAAACATTTTTATCTCCAGCTCGCGAGACTGTGTATCGGAAATTCTAAAGATATGCTGATTTAAAAATTATTTTGCGATATTGCTGTTGAACTGAATTTTATGGTTTACCGGCAAAAACATAATATTTGATAAATAACCCACATACGTTCAAAAACATCCCTTTGGATGTAATGTAAAATCTGAAAAATTTCAGACTTTTTTTAAAGTTTCTGTTTATATTATTCTTGTATTTTAAAAGGAGCAGTACACTTTCCTCTTCCATTCCATATCCCATGTTCGATATGTTTTCTTCCCAAGCTTTGTTTATTTTACTTCAATAAATAACGTTTCTTGAAATAAAAGCTAGATTGTTCGAAATAAACAAGTCCAATTTAACATTATTCGCAAAATTATTTATCAATTAAATATTTACATAACTGTGCACATCGCTCCTGGAGAAACCAATTTCCTTCCAAGGACGATGTATCTGAAACAAGTTTTACGAAGAAAAGAAAGCAATAGAAAAAAACCTGGTGTGCTCTGAAGGAAATGCAAACTGCGTCAGGGGAATACAAAGGAGATACACGTTACCTGTTAAAATGCTGCATAACAAAATAGCACCGAAAATTAAAGGCGATAAATACGAATACAAAGAAAACAATAAATTGAAAGTTTTATCGAATAAGATATTTTCCCTTGTTCACAATAATATAAGTATTAATGTATTAACAACGTTTAGGGAGGAAGAAAATTATTGGATCCTCGATAGGTAATGTCGATAACTTGTCAGCATATCCATGAATTGCACCTTTATGAAACCAAAGAGCTCTGTTGCATCGTTACAACGACAAAAAGAGATCACGTCAGTGTAGCTCAATGTGGCGCAACATTAATTAAATATACCACGGAATTTTGATCCGAAATGTATTGCCCTGAGCACTAAACATTTAAGTATGAAAATTATTCAGGTCTTCAAGCATAGAACAAGCCTCGCATTCAGTCCTAGATCATTACAGTTGGCTTGGGAAGAGTATCTTGTTAAGAAATAAAATTGACATTTCTTTCATTTTCCTCGTTTTGAATTAAGCATACCTCTATATCGGTTGCACAGGCATCTATAAAGCTGAAATGGACGGGAAGTAATTTTGCCATATTGTCGTTGAAAGGCATAGCCCCAGCCAATGGAGTACAGAAATTTACTGCGTGTGTCACGTAGCGAACGCCATGTTTCGATGGTAATTGTAATGTCCAACCCAGTTCAAATTACACATTTCGAAGGGTGACTCCGGAATAGCTATTGAAGGATTCGATACCTGTACCTCTTTTAAACTGACTGCTCTCATATTTCTTATCGTCTTGAACTTCATAGCAAACTAAAAGAATATTTGCTATTCGTTGTTTAATCTTCTGTTATTGGGACTGGATTCAAAAATGTATGCTTGTATGCACGTGTGTATGCGCGTGTATATGCGCGTTTATGTGTCTGTGTATGCTTAAAATATATGCATATACGGACATGTAAATCTATACATACATACATTTCTGAATCCGGTCCTGATAATAGAAGAGTACCTGTTTTCCTATCAGACCAGCCAGATGGATCTCGTAAAACTATTCTAAATACGGTCTTCCTCTTACAGGCTGAAAGTAGCAATTGCTTTATATTCTCTACACATACATATTTTGAATATGTCATATTAACTTAATTTATTCCTCAAGAATTTGGATGCATTCAGATCACTTTTGAAAACTTGCTTTTCCATGACGTTTTTGTCACCAAGCGAAAACCCAAAAGCCAGTGAGGATACACAAGCTACTTCACATAAAAATATTAGCCACCCCATCTTAATACTCGTATTCAATCAATTAAATGTTTTGTAGAAAAGATTTAAGAATATTATATTCAAGTTTCCATTCCGGCAAAGCCCAACTGTTACTTCTTTTATTCAAGAACTCGTGGAATTTAATTTTTATTTTATTTTGTTTTTTGGAAGGTCTAAAAATCATTTCAATTAAGTATTTGCAAAACATATAGGAATCTCTGAGAAAACATAAAATTAATGACTATTCAATTAATTTCTTTTCATGATGTAGCAATACATTATTAAGTCATGGTTTAACAGTGTATACATTCTTTCATTCTAAATTATACACATTTGAGCTATTTAATGTGTGGGTGAAAACAGTTCATGAGCACCCTGACGTCATCTGCTATCAGTTCTGTTATCCTAACGTTTTCTTTCCTTTTTGCATTTTTCTTGGAAATTTTACTTTACTCTGATGGTTTGTGATAGTAATTTTTCCATTGTTTCTCATAGCGAAACGTAATGTTTTAGTCTACTAATCGACCCCGATTCATTGTCAGTTGTCTGCATAATTGAACTGAACTGAATTATTTTTTCGCTCTTTAAAAAAGTGGAATGTTAAAATTTTATCATCATATAAAGTTATTAGACTGCCACAAGCAAGTTTTGGTTTCATTTTGTGGTGAGTTTAGGAACAATATTTGACTTTTCCATTGTAGAGACATTAGAGTTTTTTTCGAAAGCAGGAGAGATGAAAAATGGGCACGCTCGCCAGGACTCGAACCACGGACATCTCGAGCTGAGCGCGCTCAGCTCCACGCGTGCTGATCATTGCACCGCGAAGGCATGCTAAAGAGGCGAGAAAAATACTTTATATCGTAATTACGAAAACTATATATTACATCATTATGAAATAGTGTTATGAATATACGTATTGTGATAAATTTTGTACATATGTAAGCAATTTTAATAAAATTATACGCATAACTGTAATATTTTTTGTGCAACGCGGAAACTCATAAAAAAGCGAAACACTGACGGAAATGTAAGAATACAGGGGCAAGTCTATTTGAGTAAATGCTTATCTTGCAGGATTGGAGATATATCACAAAGCTGGTGATGGTTTTGGCTACTAAATTTTGTCGCCAAACTTAGCGACCGTTTGGCGACATTTTGTATGTATAATGGTTATTGCAATTGAATATGTTAATTATAATATATAGCTGTAATGTATGTTAATTGTAATCTGTAGCTGTAACCGTATCCTCATATGTCATCCAGTAATTTTGAAGAGGTACCAGGAAATCTATGAGCGGCCAGAAGAAAACTAAATAGAACCAGAGAAAGCATCAGTTTTCGAATAGTTGTTATTTGGTGCAGCGTTTGTTCGGAGTACTGAGATATCTCCGTGTGAGCTTCGCTATTTAGATGCGCTTTGCTTAGTGTTTTGTTTAAGTTTAGTAATTTTTAAAGTGCACCTACTGACTATTTTCTGTGATACTTTAAAGAGCTGTACGAATATGTTTGTGGAAAGTTCCATAACTGTGAAGTGTTTCTTTTGGTAAATAAACTTTATCAGGCTCTTTTCAGTTCCGTGTGCATTCAATCTATTACGAACCCGTACGCACGCAAAAGTATATTTCTCACACTGTGAAAAAACGACGGTATCTAGATCCATCAAAGTTTGAATATCGTAGTCCGACACACTAACATGCGTACATGAAGGCTTTGTAAGATTTTAGTTAAACAAACAAAGTTTTATTTTAACTTGCCTTTTTCTATCTGTTCTCATTTCAACTTCCCATTAGAATAAGCGCGTGTTTCAGCTTTATGCTAATTTGAAGTGGAGCCAAGTTCTATTTAAAGGTAGGTAGGAACCTCTCAGTGTGAGAGAGCTTTCAGTCTCAGACCACTGTTACTCTATTCGACGTTCGCCTGACCAGCTAGTATTTAAATTCTAAGCCTACTGTTACTCTATTCGACGTTCGCCTGACCAGCTAGTATTTAAATTCTAAGCCTTGGCGCTGTTACGCTATTACTTATTGAAGTAATTCTAAGTGCGTTAGTATTAGTTAAATCTTGCTACGCACCATTTAGTTTAGAGGCCAACCTCGCGTTTATAGCTCTGTCAGCAACGACTACTTAATTTCTAATTAGTTTTGGTTTAAATTATCTGATTGTTCAGTTTAGACCCAAGTGGCGGTCATTATTTTTTGTATCCCTCCCGAGTTTGGAAGCGGTTGTAAATAATTGTGGTTTAATAAAAGAGGATTTTAAATCCTTCTTACGTATAGTTATTCTACCACTTAATCACAATATTCTACCATAGAACATAGCTGCATTCAGCTCCCTGTTCAAGATCAGGATTTAGTTACTTTCACGAAGATGTTCGCCAAGACTATGAACCGAACACTCAGTCCTGACAGCTTGAATTCTGAATTTCGAATTTGTTTTATTATTAATTTCATAAATTGTAAATTTTTAATTGCTTTTTGATTAATAAACTCAACTATTTAAAAACTAGCAGTGGCAGCACTGTCCGGAATAAAATATTTTTATCTCCAGCTCGCGAGACTGTTTATCGGAAATTCTAAAGTTATGTTGTTTTTAAATATTTTGTGTTTTTGATGTTCAACTGAATTTTATGTGAGTAAGGGCGAAGAACGGGATATTTAATAACTAAAGTTAACACACAAAACGTTAATAATGCAAACACAAAGAAAACGTTTCTAAATAATCTCCCTGAGAAAATTAAATATTTATATGATAAACTGAAAAAAGACTGAAAGTAATAGAAAACAATGTATATCAACACCTAACAATGCATCGAGAATTCTAAATGTATGCTGGTATGTTCTTCTTAAATTTTTTGCTATTTTTTGTTATTTTCCTGC
>KK114652.1:453857-495216 GCA_000611955.2 Stegodyphus mimosarum
CTGCTAACGCCCTGTTTGTAGAGATATAGTTTCTTTAAACTGAATGAAATGTCTTACTTAAATATGCAACTGGTTGTTCATCTGGCATCAGCACAGCTCCTACTGCAATATTCGATGCATCTGCAGATATTTTTAATTTGTCGTGCGACTCAAAGAAATTTGATACTAGTGCTTAGATTAAAGACGTTTTCAATCTTTCGAGATCTGTGTTTGCTTTGATCGACCAGGCAAACCTCGCTTTCTTCCTTTTTAAGCTTGAAAACGGATCAGCTATATGGGGAAAATCTTATGTAAAATGTGTGTATGTAAGTATCTTATGTAAAATGTATGGCAAAATCTTATGTATGATAAAAGTCCAATAATAGAAACAGAAGCTCACAATGTGAGGCGAAATGTTTGCTATATTTGGTGGAAGGTAATTTTTTGTTTTTGAATCTTCGATCTGGATTTCCTTCGAAGATATCTTATAATCCAAGTACAAACCTTTTTGGTCACACTTTTGCATTTGGCCGCATTTATTTTTAACCCTGCTTTTCTAGAAACGAAAACACTTCGTGTAAATCTCGAATGTATAATATCTATTAGCGGAACAACGGATAAATAAATAAATGTACGTTTTCCGAGGATAGGCCTGAGTATAATATTGATTGCCTTTTGAAACGCTGCGGATAGTCCACATAAGCGAAGGAAGGCATAAACGACTGATTGAGAAACAACTGCAGATTTTAGCACATCCTCTCACAGATATGTAGATATCCAGAGGTGAGATCTAGAGTCGTCGTGTATTTGGTGTATTTAATTTTGCGTATAATTTCCTCAATAATTCGCACTGGAGAAACTAGTTTTTTTCTATTTTATTTAACTTCCTATAATCATTTTCAAAAGGCCATGCTTTGAAATTTGTTGGCAGGAGATTATTTTTCTCTCGACAAAGTACTATCTTACTAGGGTAAGGACTACTTATGAGAGTTATAATTTTCCTTTTTAACATTTCTTCACTATACTTCTCAATTATTTCTTCCTTAACTTTATCATAGTGGTAAATGTTTGTTTTCCTTTCAGCTTATTCATGTCTAGCTGCAACGTGGCTTCTTGAAAATTCATTTTCGTGTGCGCCGCTTTTAAAAAATTCTTCCTTAAAATTACTTGAGTTTGCAGGTTTTTTGCAACGAAGAAAACTACTTTCTGGTTTTCATTTCTCACCTGCTCGTTTAATGTGATCTTCATTATGAATGCATACTGTTTGCCCTGGTCGGCACAACTCTTCTTCCTTCAACAAATACCAAACACTCTGTAGTGTTTAAAATTCTATCGAAAAACGTTTTCTGGGAAGAAATTACTTTTGCGCCCTTGATTCAAACTATGTATTCACTGGTAAGTTGTTTAATAGAATTTTAGTAACTAGCAGCGACACATTTTTTTTATTTTTGCGGTCGCCACTAGCAGGCGAAAATTTTATGCTCTTTTCAAAACTTCTACCTCCGTCAAACCGTGTATTTCCGCTACTGATCTACATCGCTGTCCGCTGTATGACTGCTAGTACTATGACGCGGGCTTACTTTCTGATACACGACTACTTTCAAACTCCACTGCGAGCTCAAAAACCGTTTCCAGTGTACTCGGTTTTCTTAAGGGTAACAACCTAAGCAGGATAATTTGTGTACGGCTGCTTCCGAATTTATCCCACACAATATATTTACAAGTTGTAGTTTTTTCAATGTAAACTCAGTCAGTTCTTCAACCTTAATGTGATATCTATAAACAATTCCGCTTTTAGTTTCAGCTTTAATAATAGGAAATGCTACTTTACATTTGATTTTTAAAACTTTCAACTTGTAATTTGCTCTACCTGGTTTTCCTAATAAAAATTTACCGATGCTCTTATACCAGCCCAAAGCCTGTCCTCAAAATGCGACTATTGCTGTAGTTACCCGCTGTACTTCCGCGAATAGGTAAAGCAAATAATGTGAATCCAGCGGTTCGAGTAAGATCACTACCGAACTTTTGTAGTCAAAAGTGATTGCCGGTTTTATGGATGCTCTCATTGTATTTACGATGATTACAATTCTAAATTCATCGTAAATTACGGAAGTGCCTGTGCAGCCTGTGACCTTGGGGGAGCCTCAGACTAAGCGTTGTCTTATCTTGTACCATTGCCTGCACTTTTATTCCAGCACCACTGTAGAGTCTGACTTTCTTTGGGAGGAGAACCAGGTTCAAACTCCTAATAGATACTAAACGATTTGCCAATGCGGCTGAATGAAGACGAAAGGACGGTTAAGAAGTATGAAGGAGCAGAGTCCTGTAAAGGGTTTAAATAAATCTTGTTATTTAAGAGAACTTGGAGCATAAATGCAGTTCTTGTGTTCACAGGATCAGTCATCACTTGTGGCGATGCAAAGTAAAGTAACAATCAAGTTCAAAATCTGAAACTTAGCCCAAAAGTCAAGAATTGCACAATATCATTTAAATCTAAATTCATTGAGAACTTCTCAATGGCGTAATAATTTTAGTAACGGCAGATATAACGCGAAGCACAATAAATACAATCTTATTAGAGCTGGCAAAACTAAGTAAGGGGGCCTCTAGGAGTAGATACATGCTCTGTCTTAAAATCCAAAAATCTCAGTTTAAATATTTCTAACTCATTTACATTTCTAGTGAGGAAACGGAAGCTGATATTATAAATAACTGGTTAATGCAAAATAATATTAACCTTATGCATAAAATAAATATACGAATGATAAATACATACATAAATGGTTATGCTGAAAAACGTCATTATGTATCTTTCTATTTTCAAATACCTCAACTCAAGTTTTATGAATTAAAAAAGTAAGTATGCAAGCAGTTTATATTTTTACTCTTATATATTAAGCAAACTGACGCCCAGATGGTATAGTGGATAGGGGAGCCTCCTACGATACTGAAGGGCCCAATTTCGAATCCTGGAGAAGGCATGGTTTTAGTTGCGCGTCCCATCATAGGAGGTAACGATGACCCACCTATAGGTGCTTCCAGAATAAAATGGTCACTACTTCTGGCCTTACCAGTGAACAAGCGTAAGTCGGCCAAGTGCCAGCCAATGAAAAAATAAATTTTAAGCAAACTGAAAAGATGCTGAAGAGAAACCCGTAAATAAGATGCAAATGTAAATAAAAGAAAAATTTGAAAAGATCAAATGAAAGGCATAGCTTAAAATTAAAATGAAATCTAAAGAATAAGGAAGCAGAAAAATATGAATTAATATTAATTATGGAATCTGAACTTTACAGAGAATCAGGAAATCAATACATTTAATTAATACTAATGTTTCAATAATTGAGTTCCTCAGGGACCGTTTTTATCGGTAAATTGTGCAACTTTACTTACCTAGTAATTGTTTCAATTCTACCCTCACCCATTAATTATTTTTGTTTGTTATTTTCAGTCGCATACGTAACATTTAAAACGCTACTTTCAAAAGCACTGAATACTTCATACATGAAGAAAAATGTAGAACCTAATATAGCTTGCCCTTAAGCATTTGGAAAGTGTGCTACGAAAATATATTATTTACGTAGTTTGCTCAAATTTTAATTAGACTGTTTTTTGATTTTTATTTAATAATTCAAGGAAAATCAATAGTTCATTAGCAATTCATGAGAAATTTATAAGTTCACTAGCAAGTTAAAACCAAGTGCAAACCATAGTTTGCAAAATCTCTCGTTAGAGTAAGCGGAAATACCTGATGCATGTAATGTATTTAAAATTAGTTTCGTGATGCTTCCTTCTATTAACCAGAACAAAGCATAAAAAATATAACCAAAGACGCAGGCATTTAAAAACAAATTCTCGAGCCTTTGTTTTAAATTGCGGATATAATTAGATGACAGTGCAGGGAAGGCGTAACCAGAATTTAATTGTTCTAAGCGTAATTCAGAGTCGAAACGTGAATATGCCAGAAACCAATCCCCTTCTCTGTTAATATCATGAAATGAACTAAACGTTGCTAATTGAATTGCCTAAACTAGAGCTATAAGCGTGCATTTAGATGAAATGTACGATTTAATATTATAACCATTTTGACTTTCAATTATGTAATACGTGTTTATACATGTTAATAAATACGGACTTGCCACTCAGTGATAAGAACGAAAGCTGACACCTGATGTCGCTGTCTGCTTTTAACTCACTGATTTCAGATTCAAACAATCGTTGTTTCAGGATTATCAGAAGTTTAAAATATATGTATACCAACGCAATATTTCAATGTATATAACGATTAAAATTAACAAAGTGACAACCTTGTATTTGGCGTGGATTTAGATTCACTAAATCTATGGCAAATATAAGGTTGTTTGTTCCTTTTGCTAATTTTACTCGTATGTTCACTTTGTCGTGATTCTTTTTTATTGTGTACATAATGATACTAAAATATTTCTGCGCCTATGAAACGACAACATATTGTTGTGTAGTAAAATTCGAGATTTTACGAGTTAAATAATTTCTGTATTCTGCTGAATTAGTTGGATATTAAATTTAATTTTTTTCCAGTAACAAGCATTTATTCGTGTATTTTTATTATAATTAGATTAATTTTTTATTTTCGCTTAATTCTTCATAATTTCGCTTAATATATTGGAATACAGTCTGTGAACAGTGCCTCAAGTCAAATTTATGTTAAAATTTTCTAATATAAAGTGAAAGGAAAAAATTTAACGAACTGTAATGGATTAACTGTGAAATGTTAGTTTGATTTAATGTAAAGAAACAGGGGCACCTGATATTCATTTCTTTTGCGCCATTTTTTTCCTGTCTTCTTCGCACTCATATAAGTTCCACAGGATTCTAGAAGCTAGGTCTTTTGTTCGGAGTTTAGCCATAGGGGGTTATACGTGATGAGGTATACTTGTAAACAGGAAGGTTAATGCAAAAGGTCGGGAGTAGGTTAGGATTTTGGCAAGCTGGTTCCGAGAAAATTGGCGAATTTCCGTAGATAGCGGACTTGCGCAGTAGAGACTTGACCGCTTTTGGAAAACAAAATTGGACTTTGGAAACTTTTGAGGGGCGAGTTTTGCCAAGTCTGAGAAACAATGCTTGTCTATATTTTAAGAGAGAAATTTGGAGTATTCGATCTCTTGCTACTTACTCTTCTTGGCTGCTGCTGACTCACTTGCTACTTACTCTTACGCTCTTGCCCGTGGTATTTTTTTGCTCTTGACGATTTTCGTAGGGCGTCTGCGATGTTCGTGCTGGCCGGTGGGGCTTACTACACCGTGAAAGTCTAAGGGCATGCAGTGTTGACGTGGTTTGCTTACCTTAAAGAAGTATTGATTTCGCCTCATCTGCTGCCCCGCTACGATGTGGTTTTTCGAGGTGTCCTAAAGAACCTGTCTAGTAGACGAAAAGGGATTGATGAGCGACGAAGAAGTTGTATCAACTGGTGGTGCTCTTCACATGACGGTTCATCTATGAAAACTAGGAGTGACACCTCCATTTAGTGACCTCAGCGAAATAGAAGAATTATGAAGAACTACTCCACTTTTTCGAACCATCCTTATACCATATCAACTAAGAGAAATTCTTTTTAAGAATTTTCTTTTTTCTTTTTTTTATTGCCTGATTTCTTGAAGATCTCCAGGAGCCCTGTTTCTCTTATCATTTTAGAGAATCTCTTTTTCCCCTTTAATTGCTGTTCATCCAAGTAGTGTTTTGTTAATTTTTTAGCATAAGAATTAATGTAGTGAATATCGGCAATTTAGTAATGTATAAGGTCTTAATCAAGAACAAAATGTGATATAACTGTAGTGTATTCCTACATAGATGACCTCGCCGCCTAAGTGGCCGAGGTAAAGGTGATGTTATATTCTAATTACCTTGCTTAAATTTTACTTTTTTGTTATCTCCCGGGGGATGAGATTAAAAAAATTATGCTTTGTCATGAATTTGGAAAACTATAATAAAGAAAAATGCAGTTTAAATGTTTAAGTGAGTTTTTGTGTTATTTAAATAGAATGCCATGCTGTCTGGAAATTTATGTTTTACTATGATAGGCTAAATAGCAAAAGAAGGATTTCTAGTAAAATAGCAGGGAACTTGATTTCCAACAAAGCCATTTTCACTGGCAGATCTCGGGTGCAGTTACACAATCCTTCTAGTACTATCAAAACTATACGATCACCTATAGGGGTTCTTTCCTAATCAGCCATGACGTCTGTGTGATTAAATTTAGTACTTTAATCTCAGCTAATAGTCTCAGTACTCAATTACTGTATTAGTCCATTTTTTATATTCGACATCTCTTGCCATCATCTTGTATTTAATACCATTGCCACCGCGAATTGTTTTCATATGTAACATATAATGAGGTCAAAAATTTAAATGATTAAAAGTAAATAATCAGTATAATTTAAACGTCGGAAAAGGAAAATACCAGAAATCACATTTTGATAAAAGTGTTTGTTTTTTAAATACACAAAGCATTTTTGATTCCATTTTTTTAAAATTTTTATTTTGACGTAATTCTTCAAAAACAAATAAAAATACATAATTCCAAGTCTTAAAGGATGTAACTAAAATTCGTATGGCAATTGATTATCACCGAAGCGTTCAACTGCTTTTAATCCAGCGCAATTAAATTTACTGAAAATGCTGGAGTAATTAATAAAAATTTTGAACTTGGGTATAAGTAATTGACACAGACTGTAGTGGATATCCGAAAACTTCAGCAGATGAGGCAACACGCATTGCACTATATCGTTAAGAAATTTCGGTATAATACGGGAAGTATCTTGAGAAATTTGTGCCAGCTAATTATACGAAACAAAATGGTATTCATGGGAAGATCAGGTGTTAAATATTAGTGAAGATAATTTCGAGAGATGGTTCTAGTTCATTCTGGCAAAGCAAGAACTCGATATAAATCACATGCCCTCAGAAAATTTTATTTATTGATGAGAAATTGTTCTTTGTAACTGATAAAAGTAGCAAACAGACTTTTAAGTACTCAGTAAGTTAAAATTATCACTGGCATACCGACTTAATTGTTCCTTTCACCAAAATTATGGTAGGAAACTTCTTCTACGCTACATATCAATGATCTCCGTTTGCTTCTGTAACCATCAGACACGTGTCTGATCACCTCGAATAAAGCAATAACAAATTACTAAAATTTTATTATACGTTATCTTCATGGATCATTCCTCTTATAAGAATAAAAATGCCATAAACTAACTACATCATTGTAGATTTCGTGAAATATTCTTCTATAGTTTATATATTGTTTACCTTATTTTAGGGTCCGAACATTTAGGGATTTTCTTCCTATTCATATTTTAAAAGGCTTCAAAATTGTTTGTTTAGTTTGGTATATTTGATTACGGAAAGCAATTAAGGGTTATCTACCTAAAGCGAAAGATGCCTTTGATAGCCACTCTCTCCCTCATAAACTCCCTCAAAAACTAAAGAAAACTGGCTCGTATACACGTTATACATGGGAAAATCCATGAACACATGCATGCAGCCAGGTTGTTCGTCTATATTCGTGCACCAGACCGAACTACCAGTGTTCAGCTACTTCACCGCTCGGTCACTGGTGGACGATTCAAGATGATGATCTTCACAATGGTAGTTCTGATTCTCATACTCCCTAACAGTGTTTCAGTTCACTCCATTTAGTTTTGATACATAACTAAATTTTAAATTGAGTTTAATGCAATGTTTTACGAAATAGATTGATGCTTTCAGGCTTTTCAATCTTTCTAAAGAATCTTCCCGTTCACTGTTATATTTTGTTCGTAATTATTCGTAAAATAACATTCCATTTCCGTCACATTAATGCTATACCACTTCAAGTATGTTTCTATCCATATAACAACCACGAGTACAATAAAATTCAAATTAATTACAGTGTGAAAAATACGTAACTCTTTCAAGAATATATTCGATTAAAGTAACCGCCAGCTTTTCCTTTTTTGTACATTTAATTTATAAACTTTCCTTCAGTTTTACACACGTTCCTCATTTTAGAAATGGTGATAAAATCCCTAATCCCATGTTAGCTGTAATTTGAAACGATTTGATCCCAGAATCCGGAAAGTCTGGCGCCAAGAAATAAATAACCTTTCGTCAACATGCGACATCACAGAATCAAGATTTTTCTTTGCTTCTTCATTTTCAATCTTGCCTAGGTTTCTACAAATACTGCTTGCGAAACTCCGTAAAAATTTAATTTAGATTAGTGTTGAGAAAATCTTTTAATTTTTCTCAACACTTTGTTGAGTGAAATCTAATCCTTTTAGTGGAAACTTCAATTAAATTAAAATTTCATCTTCTTGGCGTAAATAAGATGGAAACAATGTTAACCACATGTAATGGTTTGGTTTAATTAAAAAGTGTTGACGCGTGGGATTTAAGTAAAAACCTATTTGGCATAATTTACGTACCCACTACCTAAATATGTATGGGCATTTGCATTTTCAGATACTATAAGGCACCTCTTTGCTGAAACGCATTCTATGTATGCCCGCCGAACGTAAATGACAGTATAAAAAATAAATAAATTGTATTCTTAAGCGAAAGAAGAAAATACATCTTAGTTTTAAATATTCGTTCCATTTTAAAATAGAACTTGAACAAAAGAGATTTTATTTCTAATTGCAAGCCTCCCATGCGGTATAGTGGCTAAGGGAGCCTGATTGCGATACCGAAGACCTAGGTTCGAATCCTGGAATAGGCATGGATGTAAAATTGTCTGTCTTTTCATAGGAGGTAACGGTGGCCGACTATTTGGTGCCTTCACGATAAAATGGCGATCACTTCTGACCTTAGGAGTGGCCGATGACGGTTATAGGCAAGTGTCTGCCATTGGAATAAAAATCTAATTGCAATTTTAATTCAAAGCTTTTCAATATTCCACATCTATTACTAATATATTTATAACTAAAAAAGAAAAGGAATAATTTATTTTCGTCTTCAGACTAATGCAGATGAAATTGCAAAATACTATTCGATTCTTAAAATATTTGATCATCACGTGGTTATTATTCAAAAGTACAGAACAGAACAGAATACCAAACACCTGACGTACCCTACCTGAATCTATAAATCATGCCTTACAGGGAGTTGCGACCGTACTCCGGGGACTGTCCAAGATGGCGCAGCCCCCACGATCCCCTTTGGCTTCTACAAAGCATGGGACCAGACGCTATGACGAGTTTTAAACAAAGACATCTTGCCACTGGGCACAACACTGGGAGGTAGCGAAAATTCAAAAGGGTGGTCCATACTTATGACAGTCCTCTTAGGGAACAGAATAAGACCAAACTCCCAACGACAGTCACAAAATCATACGATGTGACGGCCCCATAGCCAAGGCGAAGACAAGACAGTACCAATACGGTTCCTGCCAAGCCTGAACCATCCCCCGAATGAAGGAAGGTTCTAATCCTGTGAAGACTGATTATATAACCCCGTGGTTGAGATGGTTGAGACTGCCTAGGTACAGATCCTAGACAGTACTTCCCAGGAATTCTGAGTCAACCCCCGGTGAGAAATTCAAAAGTAGTCTAGAAATGGAATATTTGAATTCCCTTGTCCTGGAATAATGTGAATCTTGAAAACGATTGAGATTCGAAAACTCGAATCGTCGCAGTGTTTCATTGTCATGCAAATACTTTTTAAAAATGTTAATCTACAAAAGATTAAAATTCTAAAACACTAAAATGTGAACTTTCAATACAAGTTTTCTTTAGAAACGAACGCGACTGTTATATTTGGTTAACATTATTTTGTGGATGTCTGGAATAACAGAGAATTAAAATTTTCTAGAAGGAATTTACTTTCCATATATATTATTTATCTGTTCTATTCCTTCACCTCTGCATTTGCTTTGTTTTAAAATAATTCTGAGAAAATATAGAAAATCAGACTCATTATCCAAATATTTTTTATTGAAGTATGTTGAAAAAATTAATCTCAGGTTTCAAGAATTTAAATTATGTGCTTCATTTGCTAAGTCTTTTTATTTCATATCCGTGCGTTTTGAAAACAATTCTTCAAAATCCTTTTTTACTAAACTTGTAATGAACCTTCGTCTTCCTGCATGCGCTTTATCATGGTGTATGTAATAAGCACGTCAAACTGTTTTTGGGAAATTGATGATTCAAATCCCGGTGACGGCATTATCAACTTCTCATGTTTCCCTGACTCTGAAATAAATAAAATAATTGGTTTTACTCTAATGCCTTAAATAACATGCGACTGAGGATAATTTGTCATCACATGGATTTGGTTTACTAGATATCGTGCCTCTTGCTAGTCGCATTTATTCTAACTGTCCCAGTGGATCGAACTATTTTATAACTGCTCTATTGTCCATAAAGAGAACGAAAGTGGCAGAAAATATATGAAATATTTGCATTTCTCTGAGCGTTCTGTCTTAGTATATGTGGTCAGCACGTTCCGCTAGCACTGAAAGATTTATGTTTGGAATCCAAATAAGGTCACTATTCATTTCGCTCTTTATATAGGTAAAAAAAATATAAAAAATCGGTCTCTGCAAACACAGATTCGAATTTGTTTTATTAAAACTTTTAATGTTATTTTTGTTTTCTTATTTTTATATCAAATGTTCGAGGGATTGGAAAGTTTCAAGAATGTTTCTGGAGTTCGGAATAGAATTCAAAAAATTAAGGGGCGCATCAAACCTTCAGTGTAATGAAAATAGGAAAATCGACATTAAAAATTTAAATATCAATCCCTCTTTGCAGTGAATATCATTAACAGGGAAAGCATGTGACAGCTCCGATTTCTCATAAACATGCTCTTAAGAAATACAGCATTGTCTTCATTTTACCAACCTTTCTTTTCTGACTTACGGATTTTCATCATTATAGGCGTATTTAGATGAAGGCAGAATGATGGAGTATTAGAATAATTCCAAAGGGTATCGTGGATTATGTGGTGTTGATCTGTGCTGACAGTTTATCTTCGTTTCTTTATGTCAAGAGTGTATTCAATTGATGTCCAATCATGTACCATAGATTCTTGATTGGGAGGAATCAACTGAACAGTCTGGCCAGAAAACATCTGCTTATCTTGACAACATTTAAATTGATCTGAAATGTATGTGACTGAACATTATTCTGTTGAAAATTTACATTCGGATAGGCCTGAAGATATGGTACTTTCACCAACTAAAGCACCTCATCAACGAAGAGGCAGTAGTTAATGTGCCTTTATTGAGCATTTAAGGTAAGCAGCTACTGATGCTGATATAAGGCCTAAGCCATGATGTCGCACTGACGATCTGTGAGGCTCTCTAAAATACAAAATAATCTTCTTGATGGTCACATCACTTGCAGACTTTGACACAGAGATCATCACTGATGAGACATATATTCTTCTACTTTGAAAAGATTCTGCGAAAAAGGAATTTTCGCTAAAATAACACTATTGCATTCTGCACTCCACTTAGCTCTTGTGCGATATCATGTTAAGGAATAACAACAATGGCACGCTGTTAACAGTAACCTTTGAGATGGGCGGCTGGGCGTTCTTCCTCAAACAATGGCGGCGTATCTTCCTCAAACAATACGCGCAAAATTTTCCGTGCTGTTATCGGAGCATCCGAATATCCCTCTTACAAAATATCTTCATTCTTGGACTGTTATCGTTTAGCTTATATCTATGCTATTGTCTGTAGAAAGAATTAATTCTGAGATTAAAAAATTATCAGATATTTGATGCATTAAGGAATAATTAAGATATGATTGAATTCCCTAAAAGCAATGTAATTTCCGAATACGATATCACCGGAGAATTGCTTCAATATAATTTATTCAAAACAATGCATTCCTTGCGTGTTTTTTATGAAATTCTATGCAGAATGGAGAATTGTTAGATAATTATGCTTATAACGTATTTTCTCCCTCCTTCCAGCATGCCTTCGTGGTGTAAAGTTAGCACATTCGGTGCATATTCGAGAGCTCCAGGTTCGAATCTTGGGGAGCGCATTGCACATTTTTCACGTCTCCCGCTTCAAAAACGTCCATCAGGATTTTTTTAACTTTACGGTAGAGCCCGAACTAAAAGATGGTGGACAATAATTCGTCACCAGCAGGATTTGGCGATTGGGTCCCCTAACCACAGCCACTGTTTAACACTTTATGGCTAAAACGACCGAGATGGCCTTTCATTCAAAAGACCCCAACCGCCCGAAACGGCCGAAATTGCGATTTTTTTTTCTTCCCTGCCCCTAAGGTATGCAGTAGCAGATGCAGTTTCCCCAAATGCATTGTATCAGTTTATTGCAAACAGCTTGCTCTAAAAGGTTAATGGAAGCTTCTTTCTCAGGAAACAGAAAGGATGTCATTTGAAATCTTTACACCTCTTCATGAGTTAATTGACAGGAAGAGGAGGAAACGGACGGGACGGGTAATGGACGTAGATGGGAGTTTCAATATTTTAATCAAAGGTTTCGGTTTTGAAAGGGTTAAAGAAGGGACAATGTAAGGTATTTTCTCCCTCTTTTCTACATGCTGTCGTGGTGTAACGGTAGCACACTCGGAGCGTATTTTAGAGGACCAGGTTCGAATACTGGCGAGGGCATTGCACACTTTCACGTTTCCTGCTTCAAAAAAGTACTGATGATTTTACATGCTGATACCATTATTTGGACTCATATTCATTTTATTACCTATTCCGTTTCCTTCATAATTTTTAGCCTCTACAGCAAGCTGCAGAAATTCTTTTATTCATTCTGTACAACTTCAATCTCACGTACTTGGCTGATCTAGATTGAATAATTTCCTGTTAATTTATGATGCTTCGGATTGTATATAATATTAAAACATCCATTCCAGGGACAATATAGTTTGCAAATTCTTACGATGTTATTAGTGAAATTCAGGTCCAATGTTTTAAGGGTGACAAAACCCAGCTGTCTGAAATTTCGGTCTTTCCCTTTTGTTAAATGTATATTCTGGGTCATGAGAAATGCAGCTTAATAATGAGTTGTTCGGATTTCTGAAACGCATATAACACACTTGATATTCTAATGCGACTTATTAGAATGGAATTTCGTTGTAATTATTAATGCGTCCTTCTGGCAATTTTAAATTAGTGCCACAAGGAATGTCAGAATAATTTAAACCAAATGTTCCTTATGAATATTTTAAACAGATTTCTCATTTCGTCGCATTTAAGTTAGCTTAAATCTGATGCATTCACATACTCTTCCACATGCTTTATTTCTTTATATTTTATACGTAATTTTAATGTACTTATTTTTGACGTCTAACATTCTAAGCAAGTTTAATTTTGTAATTTCTTTAAATAAATATATTTTCTCAATTTAAAGTATTTGGATATATTAACATAAAAGAAAGATGATTTTAAGGTTTTTCTACTTAATTTTATTTACTTCTAAAAAAAAGTAACTGCTGTAAATATTAACGAAATATTAACTTGTAGAAACATTAGGTATTGTTTTTCAAAGCAGAACACATGAAAAATGGCCTCGCCTCTCGAGTACGCGCCGGCTGTGCTGACCACTGCACCACGAAGGCATGTTAAGAAGGCGGGAGAAATACCTTATAAACATTCAAATGAAATCAAACCACAAATATGATAAAGACATATTATATTTTCCCCTTAACTTAAATTATAGCAAACCTAGCTTACTTTTATAATTAATCACTTAATCTACATAAAAAGTATAACTTAAAAATTTCGAAAATAAATGCAAGAAAAAACTGGATATGCATGGCGGTTATAATTAATTTGCTCCAATTACGTTTACGTAGAGCCCATTCTGGCAGACCTATTTCATTGAAACTTGGTGTATACGTTATATGGATCATCGAGAAAATCAGTGATAAAAATTAATACTTCAAATTTCGACCGATGGATAACGCTTTTCGTTCAATACATAAATGATGTTATGCAAATTTGAAATGTTTGAAAACGCCAGTAGTCAGTGGTGTAAAATTATCCTTTACCACGCCTTTAGAGAAGAAATATCGAGCTTTACTGATCAATTTGTTTTATCAGAACGACAGTTATTTTTCACCTGCACTGCGAGAATATCGAGCCTCGAAAGCCTAACGAGAAGGGCCTATGTCGAGGTTTGAACATGATAATTACTAAATTTTAAGACTCTGGGGCGATGCTTGTACTGCGAGAAAGTTGACGGAAACGGTTTTCAAATGAAACTGTGGAAGAAGTCGCTTTTACTGCGGTAGAAGGGTGCCAGGATCACAGTATTCTCATAAAAATGTTGGAACTGTGTCACGAAATTTGTTTCTTCCTTGGCGGGTAGTACGAAAGGTTTTGTAATCCATTGTAAAGTGGTATCCATACAAGATCCAAGTTCTCCAAGCGTTGGCTTCTGCAGACCGCCATAAAAGCATTGATTTTGGTATATCAAGAACAGTCCTTGGCAATGCATATTAAGAATAGTCTTTGACCTTCTTTTGAACAGAATAGTCCTTGAAAATGCATGACCTTGCAAAGTTTTGTGGTCTGATGAGTCGTATTTCACCCTACATGGAGCAGTTAATACTTAAACCTGCGCATGTGGTGTATTGCAATTTCTAATGCTGTGCATGAACGATCTCTCCATCCTGATTATATTACTTTTACGGCGTAGGTCTACTGTTGATTTCATTCTTGGCTCCTTTGTTTTCGAGGATATCACTTCTCATCATTGAAAGGCTCTCAGAGATGTTTCATGTGGGCGTCCGTTACTGAGAATTTCTTCAGCAGCAAATCATTCCTACTCCCTTTGTTCTCTGGACGTGAATCCTTAAGAGCAAGATTGTTGCTGTAGTTGATTAAGAAATCCTTCGCAGAATGTTGAACACGTTGTAACACGCTTTGAACGTGTGACTGATGCAAATGGATTGCGCGTTAAACAAATGATATGGTTAAATAATTTTTTTCCTATTTGTGCTTCTTTTTATTTCTTGGACCCTCTTCTGAATTAATGGTAGATGATTGAACTATTAATTTTCTTTGCAGTTTTCCTTTCCCAATGGTCCATATAAAGTGTTTTCTACGAGAAAGAGTCTATTAGAAGGGCTCCATATAGGTCTAAACAAGGTAACTTTAATTAAAACCATTCTGTATCTTTATAAATTGTAATCAGACTTGCGAGAATTTGAAAATAAGTATCTCCTTCACGATGGGTGTATCACATATGCATCACCAGTAAATCCTCTTAAGCGACGGCACGCCGCTTAGCGCAAGTCACCTTGGAGACGGTGTGTTTTTCAATAGTATGATCTCGCGTCGCTATGCCTAACTTAAAAAATCATTAAAATATTTTTTATCAATTATTTTGATTTTTTCCATAATGGTATCTAACAGTAATATAACCATAAATACAGAAAATCAAGTAATTCAGAAAACATTTCAATAAAAATCTAAATGCGAAATAAAATATTTATCTCATCTTGATGGAATGCTGTAAAACACTTACTTAAATCTATATATAAAAATACATAAAAGATAATAAAATATATGATAAAATATTATAGGATAAATGATTCAGAAAGGAAACAGTGTGTGATAATCCAGTCGCTATCATTTCATTAGTAATGAAACACATTTTCAAGTCCAACTTTTTGTTCCATCCCAGCAGGATAATTAATCCTAGGAATCCCCTTATTTTAACCACATCTAGAGGAGTCTGTTGATTTTGGACCAAGACGTATTTTCACTCATCCTTGTTCATAGAAATTATTAGTTTCATCAACTATTATGTTCAATATATTACCGAAAATAAATGAATTTCATTCATATAATTTTGAATCAAGTTTACTTCTGTAATTTCCGTAAAAACTTCTGCAATTTCCGTAAGTTTATAAGACTTCAGTTACTTCACAGATCGAGTTCATGGCGGACTAGCCACTGTTCTTCTGGATTGTGAGATGAAAGCAAAACAAACTTCCAATTCAGTCTCTGAGAAATTTTCGTTATAAAAAACGCTATTTTCATTTAAATCTAGACTTTTTTCTCAAAATAGCCCATCATGGGCGCGAATGGATACTCATGGGCTTTACAATTCGAATACATTCAAAGCATTTTTCTCTTAGACATCGCACTATTAGTTTAACTCTCTTACCAGGTGCAAAACACTTACAGCTGCTAACGAAAGAAGATGCAAACTCTGAATATAAACCGAAGTTTTTAAAACCGCAGCTCCACTCCCAATCTTAGTAAAAAAATAGAGTAAAAAAAAAGCATCGGCAGTGTTTGAATTACGTGAAGCCTACTGCCATCATCTACTCGTACATCTAAACGAATCACCAGACCAGAATCACAAAGTACTTCCCGGATACAATGTATATGTTCAAATAAGCTAACTGTAGTGGACACGGCGTACCATCTAGTGATTTTAACAAATTCGAAAAGAATGTGTATGTTTGCAAGTACACTGCGCAAAAAAATAAAATGGGACGGTTCTGTATCTCCCGTTCTACTGGGCCGATTGACAAAATTTAAATTGCAGTTTTTATCTCTCGAAAGCGCGACTTAGAATATGCGCTAGATTTATATATAGCGTTGTTCTAATATGTGGGATTTCGACACAAAATCGCCCTTTTTCTGAAATGACATGCTAATGGTTTTCCATATTTCGATTCTACAACTCAAATTATGCCAAACTACCAAATTTTGTAAAAATCGCTCCAAGTTTTTAAAAAATTAGCTCTCAAAATGTTAGCTTCTCAATGTTAATCGTATTTGATATATATATATATTTTTTATTAAACTTACTTGATTTTTTCTTTTACATTTCGAAATTTAGATTCATTCCAAATAAAATTCACCCATTCTTTATGATTTCGAAAAACATTTTGAGTTATAATCCACAAAATATTTATACTATCATCTTAAAGTAGATGTATTTCTAAGCATAACTGTAAAAAATTAGAGTTTTTTATTCAAAATGTCCTAAGATATACGTGAATTTAGTTATTTTCGCGCTTTGAAATTTGGCATATTTCTTAAAAGCGATAATAACACATATGTGGTTTAGGCACTTTATTAAAATTATTTTAAAGTATGAACGATAACTTTTTTCGGCTCGTGTTGAATTTTAAAAAGGAAAAGGAAATAGGGTTACCATAAATTAAAAATTTTGCCAAGTAAATTATTCTTGTCGAAAACTGAAAAAATACAGCCAAGATGAATTTTTGACTTTCTCCGTAAATTTCGCACCGAATTTTACAAAATTTAATATTTAGGCATAATTTGAGTCGTAGAATCGAAATAGGGAATAACATTGGCATGTCATTTCAGGAAAAGTTCGAGTTTGTGTTAAAGTACCTATGTTGAATGATGCTATGTATGAATCTAATAGATATCCTCAGTCGGGGTTCAGACACATGAAAAACGCAATTTGAATTTCGTCAACTGGCCCAGGAGAACGAGAGATATAAAACAGTATTCTCTCCCCCCCGCAGTGTACATATATGCCACACCTGTCTGGAAGATCAATTGTCATTCTTTAGACGAGAATTTTCGGGTTAGATTTCCAGTCAAATCAAAACAGCTATGCGTTAATGAATGTTCTGTATAATGAAGTTAATAACTAAATGAACAGGTGAAATGTGCAATGAAGTTAATAACTAAATAGACAGGTGAAATGTATAATGAAGTTAATAACTAAATGAGCAGGTGAAACAGCAACAATACAATAATTGTAAGGAGCTCAGAGAATACCCAAAGAAGATGAAAACAAAACAGGCAGTAACAGTCACATGATCAATAATCATTCATCACGCCTAGGTGCTTAGCTTGTTGATATTTATGTAGTCTTCCGTCAATTTTGCGATTCATCTTGTAACTGATTTCCTTGTTGATGTAGATCTCCAATAAATTAGAAATATAAAGCTGAATATAGCAAACGTGGCTTGAGAAAGAATACGTTGAAGTTGACCAAATCGACAGCAAGGAATGCATAATAAATCCAGATGATATTGGGCCAATTAATGAGCCCAGTGGCAAAGTGGCATGAGTCATCTTTTTAGGTTCGCACATGCTTCTGTTATTTCGTACTACCCTAAAATTTATATTCGAAAAATGAGGGAATTATTTTGAAGGCGAATTAGTTGTTTCGGGAGTTTGTTGTTTACGTCGTTGATGCTAAGAAACAAACTCATTTATTGGTAACTTAATTAAATACCTTCTTTGTAATTAGATTAGAAAATTAATAGAAAATTCATTTTAACTTTATTTGACTGTTAAAGAAGGCGTTTTGAATGCATAAATTCAGATTATTTGTAATTCAATCAGGATATTCACAGAAAATTCATAAAACTTTCATTTTACGTATTCATCTACGCAGAACATTAAGGAAAGGAATATCATTTCACACGTAAAATACTTTATTCATATGTATTAAAAATATTATTTGACAAATACTTGCTTGAAAGAAAATGTAGAATCTTTGTGACATGAATTTCACAGGAAATTCAAGAAGAAATAAAAAAATTCGTTCATCATACTAATGTTTAATTACTGGTATTATGTCCAAGTCCAGTTCTATGAACACGCTACTGATGAAATAAATCCATTCCATAGATCCTTTCACAGTGATGTAATTTTACTTTACTTGACTAAATTTACGGGAAATAATTACTGGTATGATGTCCAAGTTCAGTTCTACGAACACGCTACTGATGAAATAAATTCATTCCATATATCCTTTCCCATTGATGTAATTTTACTTTACTTGACTAAATTTACGAGAATTAATCGATGATTATATCAATATTGAAGCATTAATATTGTTGCACGAAGGATATTTATTACTTTAGCAACGTTCATTTACCATACCATCTAAAAATAATTATATGTAGCAGCTGCAGCAGTGCGTGCACCATCACCTCTTAAAACGTGAAGAAAAATTTCTCACTTCTCGCCGCTGAATTACTGTCTTAGATCCGAATATTGCTTTACATCATAAAATAAATTACTATATTCTAATAGCTGAATTTTATCCATCAGACCTCTTAAAAAGAAAAATGACCCAAACGCTATCGGTAGGACAGACGCGACCTCAGGACGCCCTCCACCTTACTATACCACTTTATTACGTTTTCCAAAACACTAGTTCAGCCTCAATTCTTATTCGTAGTCAAAAACGTTAACGATGAAAATAATCGAAATGTGAGGCTTGTCCTCACTGCTGTAACGGTTTCGTTAAGATCTCTTGAGCATTTTGCAAATCTAACTTGCAGTCAAAACCAAAAATATCGTTGGAAATACCAGTTATCACTTTTTTAATATTATTAATCAGTCAGTTATTTTTTTATTGAATTCATTTTTATGACTCAACCACGTATCTTTTTCAAACTTCCTACTGTATTTTACCCCTCTAGCTCTGGTTACCTCCAGATATGTATTTTGAATTCCATCTCTGAAAGTTATGCTAAATGACATGTATAATAAATTTAAGAGTGAATCACAGCCACATCCGTTTGACTTCTCCACTTAGATAATCCCATTTAATATATCCAGTCTTGTACTTTTCCTTAAAAACACTTGGCTATTTCTTTTGTTTTCTCAAATATCTTACATATATGTAAAGGTGGAAAAGTATGTGAGGCTGAAAATTTAAAAGAAGCGAATAGAGATGAAGCGCCATTTTAATGAAAAAAAAATCGCTTAGAGAAACTTTTGCTAGGCTTGAAGAAATGCAGGGTTCTTCAACATTCCCTCTTAAATCAACGTCTACTTAAATAATCACCCTGTAAACAAAATTATTGTGATATTATGATTCTGACTATTATGTTTAAAAGGTGGTCTATGTAGATGAAATCAAAGTAATTTCAATGCATAGTCATAGGCATCGTAAGTAAAAAATAACGATATTTTTAGATTCAGATACTGTTGCTGTTATTATGACTTACTTCAACTGTCTAGCAATTTACATTAGGTAAATAGATTAATTTTATTGTGGCCAAAAAGCAAATTTTGGGCTTCCTGTTGGCTTAGAGCTTGGCCATCTGATTTGTGACAAAACGAATTGGCTTAGATCTATGGTTCCAGTTTTGAACAAGATTCCTCCAGCGACGAGTCCAAGGAATTTCTACCCCTCTTCCTCTTCTCCAATATCTCGAAAAGACCTTTGCTAGAAAGTATTTTAGTACCTCCATGCCAAGAAAACATTATACAAACGTTCATTCCTTCTCCGGAGCTTAAATCTGAGTCTGAGGCTATGGTAATTGGTTTTTCCCTCCATTACTCCAAAATGGCCTTCCAGTACTGGAATTTAACACTAACAATTGTTTCCGTTTCAGGAATGTTTTACCTTTTCCTATGCCCTCTCAATGAAACTGATAGGTGCGTACAATAAGTTTTATTTTAGAAACAACATCACTCATTCGTTCTAATAAATAACTACAATATTCGTAATAAGTTGGCTATTTTCGTTAATTTGGTAGCATTTGGAAAGAACGCATTTTCGGAGCCCTAGATGAGAATTTTCCGGAAGCTTCCAGGAGGTGCTGTTGAATCCCATAAATCCTACTGCGTTGAAGTTGCGGGCAAGTTATTTCAGAGACTACAGGGACTCATTTCAAAATCACGGGATTGTAACTGAGCTTTAGACTTGCTGTGTAAGTGAATTGGCCGACCTGCGATATTCTCCGAATTTTATATAGAATTTGGTTTAGCTATGTTTATCCTGTTCAAGCTAAATGTAACTCAGTTCATTATATATTCACCTTAGGTTACCTATTATTTATTTCAATAAATTGTTGACGTCTTTAAATTAGACTGGCATAGTAATTAAAGAGATTTCTAAGAACCAATATCTCGCAATAATATAAATACTAAATGCGCAAATACACAGCCTGACAGAGACAAATGCAGCACTACAAAAGCCTGAGAAGAATATGGTGAGAACAGTAGACGCACAGAGTTTGCATATATAAATAAGTCAATTAAATTTCAAAAAAGATAATTCAACACAAATATACAAGCTGATCAGTATGACCACCTCTTGCAGCCGTAAAAGATGCAAAGTTTCGAAATACAAAACAATCAGCGTAGGACACTGTCCTGAGGAATGGATGAACCTATCAGTACAATTCTACTTCTGATTGAGAGTTTTTATTTTTTTTCCGGGGGATATAACTCTTAACTCTTCGTGTTCCACGAAGTACATTACCACGAAGTTTACACATTAAGTTCAAGAAATAACAAAGTAAATAAACAAATGTACACTACGCAAAAAAAAAAATGGTTCCGCTCTGTATCTCCTGTTCTACTGGGCTTATTGACAAAATTCAACTTTTGTTTTTCACGTCTCAAAGCCCCACTTAGGCTATGTATTATATTTATATACAACATTGTTCTAATGTAGGTATTTTGACACAAAATCGGACTTTTTCTGAATGACATCCCATTTATTTTATAAATTTCGATTCTACGACTCAAATTACGACAAACTGCCAAGTTCTGTAAAAATCGCACTAGTAGTTTTTAAAAAATTAGGTCTCAAAATTTTAGATCCTTATAATGTTAATTGAATTTGATATATATTAATTAATATCTCTTTTTTTATTAAACGTTCTTGATTCCTTTTTCCAGAATTCGAAATTTAGGCTTAATCCGAATATAATTCGCACAATTCTTATGATTTAATTTTAAATTTGTATTTTTAAATATTTTTATAAATTTTTCGAAAAAACATTGTATTATAACCTATAAAAATTTTAATATCTTAAAGTAGATGCATTTCTAGGCGCAGCTGCAAAAAAATTAGTTTCGTTTTTTATTCAGAATTTTCTAAGATTTATATGAATTTACATATTGGTGCGTTTTGAAATTTGGCCTCTTGTTTTTCAGCGATAATAACGTCAAATGCGGTTTATGGATTTTGTTACACTGAATTGCTACAGCTTACATAGAATTAATTATATGGAATTTTTACCTTCTATGATGCGTAATAAATATTTATTAATACCATATGAAAAGTTATTTTTTTTTTCTAAATTGTAGCTGATAGTGTTCAAATTCTTAACTTTTTTTAATTCCTTTCTGGGTCACAAAGTATTCTTTCGAAAGAAAGGCAATTCAAATAAATAATGCAAATTCTGGAAAATTTATATTAATAAATATATTTAAAATGCGCAACTCCAATGTATAAATAGAAAATTTTAAAACTATTATCTGAAGAGACAATGCAACAAAAATATATAAAGTAAAATTTTAAAAATTTAAAAAGTACCTAAAATAATAACTAAGAGTAAAAGTATAGTATAAAGAAAACTATTTGAAAAAATAAACGATGCACATTTTATTTAAATTACGCAGTTCGAATGAATAAATAGAAATTTTTTAAGGCAGTTACTTGAAAGAAGCCATGCAACTTAAACAAAACAATTAAAACGAAATTCGAAAAAGGAAAAAAAATATTTAAAACAATAACAATTATAATTGAAAATATAATATAAACAAAATTATTTGAAAGAATGAAAGATGCAATTTTTTGTCGTTCGAGCACAATGAAAAGGAAATAGCTGTTACTATTAATTAGAAACTTCGCCAAGTAACTTATTCTTGGCGCAAACTGAAAAAAAATGCGCCAAGATAATTGATCTCAATTTCTCCGCAAATTTCCCACCAAATTTTACAAAATTTAATATTTAGACATAATTTGAGTCGTAGAATCGAAATATGGAAAAAAATTGGCATGTCATTTCAGAAAAAGTCATTTTGTTTCAAAATACCTATATTAGAACAATGCTATATATAAATCTAATATATATCCTAAGTCGAGCTTTTAAAACATGAAAAACGCAATTTGAATTTTGTCAATCGGCCGAGTAGAATAATAGAACTGCTCCCCCCCCTTTTTTCACGCAGCGTACAAGAGCGCTGCAAATGGGAAGAAATCATAAAAGGAATAATAATAAGTAAAACAAAAAACGAATTAAAATAAAATAAAAGTCATAAAGAAAAAGAGAATAATCAGTCATTTGCAGGCGGAAATGAAATGTTTTTGAAAGTGTTTAATTGTTGAAAATTGTCTTCGGGTTTGTCCGACAGCGCTCCTTAGCAACACGTTTCTTCTGAAACAAAAAAAAAAAAAAAAAAAAAAAAAAAAAAAAGGATTTTGCACGGCTACAAAAGAGTACCAATTGTTAACTCATCTGACAATTTCTTCTGTTTTATGCCAATCACTTATCATATGATAAACTTGCATTACAAAGTATTTGCATAAGTCGTTAATGTGCAGTTTCTGCAGTTTAGGTAATCGTACAGCCAAATCATCATAATGCTACAAATTCTCTGTCAGATACATTTCCTTTGTACACTGGAAGTAACTTGGTAATATATTGAATAAAGTAATATATTGAATAAAGTTGGTAATATATTGAATAAATTTTATTTGGTAATAGTCCCAAATAAAATCGTTTAATTTATCATCGTTGATTTCATAAATGTATTACCCATATTTTTGAATAGGTACACTTGTTTCTGTGTATACGTTTAGCGTTTTATTACATTAATGCATTACATGCAATATTTTAAATTCCAACTAATTTATTACTTAATTTTATAAAATTACTTGCACTTGAAATTTGTAAATTCAGTAAAAATACTTCAAATACAGACATTAATATGTTCTTTATTTTAATCTGCTATGAGGAAATAGGAATTCTATATATATACCCAGTTTTGACGCAGTTTTATATTTACTATTCTTATCTTTGCATTTATATAAAATATTTCAATAAATTTCAATATTTATTTACATTTTGTTCTTTGAAAATAAATGTTTTATGCAATAAAGTAGAAACGCGAGCATCAATGCTTGCAATCTAATATGCTTCTTTAATTTGATCGATTGCTAAACACTTGTAAGGCTAAAAAACGTGTAAATAACGGAGAGATATGTTCAATTTAATGGTTTTGGAATTAAATTATCTAGAGTGATGCATTAAAGAAATGATGTAAATTAAATTACTGTAAAATGAAAACGGAAATTTACTGTATTTTTTATCCTACACATGCATCTTAAACGAAGTAAGAAAGGAAATTTTTTTTTCTGAGCTGCGGACATAAAAGACATATCATATATATTTTTTATTCTGCGGTGGAACAACTTTTGCGTGGTTAACGAATGTATTTTATGTTTCTTTTGCAAAACAAGCAGAATAATTTGAGTTTCCGTCGCCCAAGGGTAATGCAGTCGAGGAACGAAATTATAGCAAGTTATTATTTTTTTTTTTTTGCTTATTCAAATGGAAAATTTACTTTTGTAAGAATTCTAGGACAATTTTAATATGAAGTTAAACAATTTTCTAATTTGAATTGCTGAATTCATTTTAGGAAATTCTGATCAGAAAATGATGCATACGAAATACATTTGATCAGAAAATGATGCATACGAATCAGACTTTGCATTCCAAAGACTTGTGAAATTTGGTTTACCGAGAAGCAAAATCTTATAATCATAAAAATACGAACTTCAGCATACTTTCGCTCAAAATATGCCCCATCTTTACTATCCTTTATCTATTAGCAATGCATTAAGTACATTTATGGCATTCAATGTAAATATATTTGCAGCAAATATTTGTCTGTATTTTTTTTAATGTATGAAAATTAAATGAAGTATCAAAATACGACATTATATATATATATATATTATATATATATATAGAGAGAGAGAGAGAGAGAGAAATAGATAGATAGATAGACAGATAGAGGGACAACTAGATAGATAGATAGACAGAGGGACAAATAGATAGATAGGTATACAGATATATCCGCATGTGTACACCATGTCACCATATGTCCTTACGTGGTCAGTATTTCTCAATCAAAGGTCTTTGACATGCACTTACAGTTATAAGGTATTTCTCCCGCCTTCTTCGCAAGCGTTCGTGGTGTAGTGGTCTGCATGCTCGACACGTAACCGAGAGGTCCGTGGTTCGATTAAAGGCGAAGGCGTTGCTCATTGTTCATGTCTGATGCTTCGAAATAACCTAATGTCTCTAAACTGGCGCCCGAACTAAAAAGGTGATGGATGATGATTCTCCATCACCGCGATTTGGCGATTGGGTCCCCCAAACCCTAGTCGTGCTTTAAAAGGGGGAGTATATAAGGTATTTCTTCCGCCTTCTTTGCATGCCTTCGAGGTGTAGTGGTCTGCATGCTCGACGCGTAACCGAGAGGTCCGTGGTTCGATTCCCGGCGAAGGCGTTGCTCATTTATGCTTCTAAATAACCTAATGTCTCTACACAGTTAGAAAATATTTTAAGGGCGGAAATATAATATGTTTTTTAATTTTAAAATGAAACAGGAAAAAAACAGTTACGTAAAAAATATATATCTAACATTTTATGAACTAATGACTCTTATGATTGTATAAAGTAAAAGTAACTCATCATCAATATATTTTATAGAAGTAAGTCTACAGTGTGCCTGCAGCTAAAACTTACAAACGAGTCCCGGTACGATCAAGGGAATTACATGGTGTGGTAGCCCTCTACGCCCCATCCATGATGAAGGTTCCCGCTTTTACCTGAAGGGCGTGCTTTTGAAGATATAAGGCTTGGAAGTTTCGCCAACTTGAAATTTCTTGAACAGTACAGATCATTCGAGAGCATTCCACAACATCCGGAAAGTTCTGGAATGTTCAGGAATAGTCTGAAACGTTCGGGAACATCCCAGATCATTGTGAAACGTTCCGAACACTCTCTAGTATTTTGGAATGTTCTGGAACACTATGGGCAATTCGAAGCTTTTTTGAATGAGTGGGGGTTCTCACTGGTAGTTCGAAAATAAAGTGTGAAAAGTGTACTTAGTGTATTTCTTAATAAAAAGTTGATTTGACGATGTCAACTTTAATATTCAAAAGAAAATTCTCGGTGAAGAGAGAATATGCAATTCGATTGACACGATGCTAAACGTTAAAGAAAGTGTTAACCTCCCTACAGAATTTTTAAACTCTTTGCAAGTACCAAGAATGCCATTACACGGCTTTCGACTGGAAATTGGATCTCCCATGATACTACTCAGTAATCTCAGCTCACCAAAACTATGTAATGGAACGAGAATGATCGTCAAACAGCTAAGGAATAACATCATCAAAGCCGGACAAATTGCTGGAAAAGATAAAGGACACAGTATTTATCCCCAGAATACCACTGATATCTACGAAACTGCCCTTCCAATTTAAAAGATTGCAATTTCCAATCAAATTAGCCTATAGCAGTGATGGCCAAACTTCAAGACGATGAGAGCCGCATGATAGATTTGATGAACGTTTGAGAGCCGCAAGTCCAAATCTATATCGTTTAAAAAATAATGAGACAAATTCTGAATATGAAGAAACTTTTGACGTAAAGTAATGAATGTGTGATTAACATTATAACATATAAAGATGAGTAAATTCATCTTATATCTACTGTTTTGTGTTCGGAAAAGTTAAGTCCCAAAAAAATAAAAATTTGTAACTCTTGTATTGGGCAAGTAAGCAGTTTTTCTTCAGGTTGAGAAACCAAGTATTTTATTCTGATTTGCTTTATAACTATCCGTTTATAGTTATTGTTGTTTTATTTTAGTAAAGGTAAAATGAATCGGAAGCATATTCATTGGGCTACAATTACACAAAAAAGGTGCTATTTGAATTAATTACAAATCATTATTTAAAAGGAAATTGAGTGCTTTTTTTTAACTCATGAGTAGTCTTTTTGAAAGTATACATTAATAGATATACATCAACGCGCACTGCACAGAAACTGTTATCCGAGAAAGAATATTTATTAAAGAATACTCTATTAACTACTTTAGGTTTTTGCTTAAAAAGTGCTTTTGTTTTTCACGCAAAGGACCAACATAATAAGATCATTCGAATCTTTGGATCCTAACCTTAGAAATCGTTAAACATTTTCCCCCAAAAGTTTGGAGTAACTGCTTTTACTGATGCCCAGTATAGAAGAATTCACACAAAAAACATTATTGCAATTTTAGTGATATTTGAATTATCAGTAATCTCATGACGGCCCTGACAGATACCATATTTCAGCGTGGCATCCAACGAAATCTGCCAGAATATTTTAGTAGTCAGTACACTGTACATCATTGAAAATTTTTGAAATCACTTCTTGAATTGTTCCGATAATTCTGGACATACATAACCTATTGTTAATAATCTAGTAGTTCATGGAAGACTATATACACGCTTCGCCCAGCACATATTCCATCTGTCAACCAGCCGAACTCTTCAAACTAGCTGTTTTATTTTGAGCTGTTTTTCAAATACATGGCAAATCAAAACTAATGTTACAGAAAGAAAACATACCTGTTACTACTATAAGAAATTTATTTCGCAAATGAACGTATAATATGATACGTAACTCTTCATATTGCTATGGACACACATAGATGTTCGATGTGGAGGCCTTTCGTAACACGGCATATGCCTGCACAATAGTTTATTTCCTAAGCTCTTGCCAAGTAAGTGTACGGATCCACTATGTTCTAACTGTTGGACCCTTAAAGCGGTGAAATGACTTAGCATCTCGTCTTGAATTTCTAAGTAAAATAACTCAGAAGAAAGCTTAAAATAAATTATTGTCAGCCTAATGGTTACATAGTATAACTTTCCATTGGGTTACCTAACCTGTGTACAGAAAATAAATCTCAAACGGGGTTTGAAATGGTGTCTGTAGGCAAAGGATACTTTAGAAAATAAAAAGATCAGACTTTAAAAATAAGCTTTTATGGGAGCAAAATTTCGCATTATTGCCTAATATTTTTAGTGATCAAGCAATGGATCATTGTACAACTTTTCGTTTGGCTAATATGCTTTCATGAAGGACGTGCCAGACTTACATGATGATTGGAAACTAGGAAAACAAAAAATATCAACAGATTAAAAGAAGTGTAATGAGCCGGAGCATTATACATCAGAGCTGCAGCTGCAGAGCAGCAGTACTGAAGAGGTGAAAAATTTGAGATATGCCGAGCAGCAAAATGCCTCTAGTGCGATAATTACCGGCGACTCTAACCTAGTGCAGCAAGGCGACTTTAACTTTGTGCGGGCTAGAAAGAAAAAAGGCCATTAAAACAGAAATAGAAAAATACGAGAAAATATCACAAGCTAAAAAGTTCTCACCAATATCAATATGCCGATTTTGACTGAAACTTTGAAGAAGAGAGACGTTTGTGTTCTGTTGATCCTTTATTGTTTGATAGAACGTTATTGATATGAAGATTAATGATTAAGGTGAAAGATCTCTATCTGGAATAAAAATATTTGATAAAGCGGAAATTCAGCATTTTGACTAAACTTTAAATCGTTGTCAAACCCGTGATTTTTCCCACGACTCCAAAGATTTCAGCATGCGCAACCATTGGTGAAATAAATTTTGATCTCTGCCTGGGATTACCGAGGAATTACTATTAAGAAAGATTGAGTTTAATGTAGGAAAAGTGTTCATTAAGCACATTATTGTGAATGAGTGCGAAATAAGTGAAGCAATTGCATAAAAATGCCTGACTTGCTTAGGGATAAGGAAATTCATTTTGAAGGAGCTCTGCAAAAAATTGAGACAAGTCTCCAAGTAAGAGGCTGAAGATTCACTCAACCAAAAATAAAATCCTCATAAAATTATTTCACAGATTAAAAGAGCTGTATATGGATTGCAAGGAGAAATAGTTACTCACACCATTCAAGGACAGAATAAAAATAGTACCCTACGACGGATAAAAAATCTTCCAGGTGGATAATAACTGTTGTGAATAAAGGGATCACGCAGAAATAAAAGTAGGAATTGCATGAAGTAAAATTAACTTGAGAGAGAAAATATTAGGGAGAAAAATTAAATAAAAATATTAGCATTATGTTTTAGATTAACTTCGTATTACTGTATGCCGATGACCATTGCCTCTTCAAAAAATATTATAACCAGAATAGTAATTACCAGAAACGGAATCATTTGCAATTTTACGTATTTTTTGCTCTGACGATAAGCCTCTATGGACAGATTGAAAGCTGTTAAGTGTTTATCAGCAATTAAATTAGCGATTAATAAAGAAACCTGCGCTGCATGATTTCTATTTCAAATTACATTTGCATTAAAAAATGAAACTATATTTATTCAAAACAAGTCGCATTTCAAATGGCAAAGGATCGCAAGTACCTCGCGAACCGCAGTTAAGGAGTCGGAGGGCCGCATGCGACTGTCTAGCCGCAGTTTGCCATGTCTGGCCTATAGATTTACAATTAACAAAGCCCAAAGACGAACTTTAAAACATTGCACCATCAATCAATGAAAAATGTTGTTTATAAACAAATACTGCAAATAGTTAGAGTATGTTTTCAATAGAAAATTTTACCTCTTGTATTTTAAAGCTTCACAAAATCTCATATCAACTCCCTAAGCGAAACCGGGTACCCCAACTAGTAAAAATATAAAATAAAATGTTTGACTGTCGTGCGGTAAAAATTGATCGAGATATTTAACTCTCAAATTTGGAACTTTTACAAACTTAACGACATTTTTTAAGGTATCAAGTAAAAAACAAATTTAAATAAATAGAGGTACTTTTTTTCCTTTAATACTATTCAGTATTTTGTTCACAATTTATTAGAATCTAGCCCTGTTTAATTTGTAACTTTGTTACCAATGTTAAACCGAAAAACTTTCATAAAAGGAATTTATGTTTTCGAATATTAAAAATACATTACTAAGATATATTTATTATAGAATAAAGCCTAATTTTCATACAGTTACCTGTATTTAAATTAGAAATATATATATATATATATATGTATATGTGTGTGTGTGTATTTTAAAGTTATGCAAAAAATATTATGTGCTGATTATTGTCAATACTGAAGCACATCATTGCTTTCTAGAACACGAATTCTGTAAAATTCTGTGAATAGAATCTCCTTTTTGGAATATATATTCCCAATACTTTTAACGACAATCTGCATAGCAATGCTCATCGAGCAATCTTTTAACATCAAAAACATTTTTCTAAATTAATATCTCCTTCAGTTACTTACAAATACAAAAGTTTGGCTCCTCAGTTGGGTACGAATTCGTTATATGGGACTCAAACACAGAGTCATATTTTTAGAAGAATGAGTATAAAAATTTTCTATGTAAAACTAATTATATATGGGTATATATATATATTTTTTTTGTAAATTTAAAAAAGTCATTACATGAATATTTCCTTTTTTTAAACATTTTTTTTATATTTGGAAGAATATGTTTACAACCAACGGCTACAAAAATAAAGGCCGCAACAGAAACATTCTGTAAAATTTTCTTCTGGTCTCATAGTTCATTGTTTCTTTCGGTTCTCTAAGGCATAGTTTCTGTGCCTACATACTTTGTTTTGCTTCAATTTTATTTCAGCCTTCTTTTTGTTTATCCTTATGCCTAGAACAAGGAAAGAAAAAAAAAAGAAAATGTCATATCTAACTATGGTATCTATTCTTTTTAATATAAATAAGTTTAAATTTAACACTTACTAGTTGCTTAAAAATGTCGAAACGAGAAATTTGTGAAAGCCCCGTGTACACAAAGCAACAAATTTCCCAACACGTTTCTCTCAAAGTTAGCGGCGCGTTGACCAGTCTGTCTTCATAGAGAGCTAGTTTGCTGGTGTGAATGATGGAGAGCGGAAACTCATGGCGGCTACCAGAAGTTAGCAGGAATTGTCACTCTTCCTCCCATCAGCAGTTTATTGCAATAAAAATAATTTGAATATGGCGAGACAAGGGCTAAGTGTTCATAAGTGATACTTTCCAGATGATTTTAGTACATAATGTACAGTTTCGTCTAACAGAAATTAACCTTGTTTTCAATAAACATGTAAATTTAAAGTATAATATATAGCAGTAGCAAATGTTAAGTGTTTTATTGTGCCTTTTACTGACAGAATAAAAACTGGTTCAATTACCTAATCGAACTTTATCACTGAAAAGAAAAATCTACGTCACTTAAAGGAACGTATTCCCTCTTTGTAATTTAGCCCTTAATTTAGTTTCACAAAAAAAAATCACTCTTTTTATGATCGTAGCTACGGAAGTCATCGCGTTGTGTTATTATAATATTCCGGGACCGAGCATGTGAATGATCACGGTAAATTAATACAAATAATACATAAATTATTTTTCTATTAAATCTCATTTATTCAGCTTAGGGCCTAAAGAGAGTACATTTTTCTTAAAAAAATCTGGAATACACATAAATATTACACAATCATTATTTTCAACATCTCATCTGATAATTAATTATCTCCATATCAATTTGCCTTTTATCTTTATGAAATTCATTAATGATATGCCGAAAAATGAACAAAATTTATATATATTGAAGAATTCACTGTTATTCAAAACCAAAGCAGGGGTACCCAAATTTTACTATTGTTTCATCCTCTTACTTAACATTATACTTATTGAGGCATTTCCTGTCCAATAGAAATTTAAATTTCAAAAAAATGAGTAATTTATTACATTTGCCGATATTTCAATTAAAGTCAAACTATTAAGTTATTTCAATATTTTAGACATCAGGAAAAATCAAACTTTCTACTTGCATCTCGTACTTCGAAAACGGAATCACGCAGCAAAATTTCGCTTCGTTGGCCTTCCTCATTCTATTATATACATATTATTTTCTGATTTCACGAATTTTCCAATTAAATTTAACGATAAAAAATAACATAGAATCATTGGTTTTCAGGTCAACATTTCAATGAACAAGTTATTATTAAAATAAACTATTAACCCAAAGAATTATAATAACTCTAATTTTTCCTAAATGGATACAATTACGCTTATACTTTTCTTAACAGAAAAATTCAGATATTTTTCTACACAACATAAGCAACTTTTCTGATTTTGGCTGTAATTCCGAAAAAAAATCAACTGGACATTCATACTATAGCTCTTCGAAATCCAAACCCTTCGCTAATTTGTATCCTTCAAATACCGAACTACCCGAAATACTTTTCCAGTTTCATAGCAGTTTCCTCCACTGTCCGTCCACTAACGCAGAAACAGGTGTTAAATTTTCGAATGATATCCTTTCTAAGCTCTGATAAAGATTCCATTAGCCTTTGACCTCATTCTTTATAAACCTATTCTGAAGGTCTTAAACCGAAATCAGAGAATTAACAACGAAATATCACGTACCTAAAGATAAGAAAGCACAATTAAACCTCTTAGGGCAAGCTGACCACAGTAAACTGATACAATGCATTTGGGGAAACTGCACCTGCTACTCCATACCTTAGTGGGAGGTAGGAGAACAGGATCGCAATCTCGGCCGTTTTGGGGCGGTTGTGGTCGTCTGAATGAAGGTCCGTATGGGGCGGTTTGGTCACCAAAGAGCTATCTCTTTAACGACCAACGAAGATCACCCCACGGCCCTTCATTCAAACATATTGTAGCACTTAAACGACGAAGAAACTACACGAGCAAAAACATTAATAAGGCCATACAGCATGGAAAGAACAAAAATTGGCTTTATTGACAGATTGACGTTGAAACAGAAAACTATCTGGCTAGGAGGAAGAATAACAAACCCAAAAGCCTTAGTTAGGGATATGACCTCCCTAAGTCCAATGGTTGCGTTTCAGACTATGTCGGTACTCAACACCAAATTATTTAACTGTTTTGGAGTAAGATTTCTTATTCTTCAAGGAGCATCTGTTTTAAATGCATGGTGTTCTCCAGAGGGTACGACCGTGCTACCAGCCATCTCCCTAAAGTATCTGACACATATTCAGCAGGTTTAAATCAGAAGATACCCTCGCTATTACATTCTGTGAATATCTTCACTTTACAAAAGATCATAAACAGCATAAGTCGTGCGTGGCCGTGCTTTGTCGTCCATAAAAACAAAGTCGGGACCAATAGTACCCCTGTAAAGATGCACATACGGAAGGATAACTTCATCATAGTAACATTCTCCGCTAACTGAACGTCGAAAATGTGGAGCTCCGTCTTACCGTTCATCATCATGCCTTCCAATATAAGCAAATCTAGAATATCAAGCGTGCTTATATGGAAAGAATTACCCATGTCAGAATTCTTTCCCCGATATTAGTGAGATGAAAGCGTATCCCTACATCTCGCCATATCAACCGCCGAGAACCGTTCGCAAGAACTAAAGGACTCTCATCAGTAAAAAGGACTTGACTCCACTGATGAGGTTATAAGGTATTTCTCCCGTGTCCGACCTTTTTAAGGTCCTTTTCTTATTATTTTTAACATTTAACATTTAATAAATAATCTTTGCTTACCTTTCTTGATGATTTTACAAGACGCTTGGAATTCTTTGCCATTTTGTTTTTTACACAAACTTTATTCTTCACAGCTATATACAACTAATAATGTTTACATTAGAACGTTCATTATTTTACTTTGTTGCCACTACACTTTTATCAAAAAATCCGCAATGCGGTAAAGAAAATATAAAGAGCATAAAAATGGAAAGCTGCGCCAGCTCGTGGCCAGCTACATAAACTGTAACATCCCGCCTTCTTCGCATGCCTTCGTGGTGTAGTGGTCTGCATGCTCGACGCGTAACCGAGACGTCAGTGGTTCGATTCCCGGCGAAGGCGTTGCTCATTTTTCATGTCTCCTGCTCCGAAATAATCTAATGTCTCTACAAGGTATCCCTATGTTTATCAGTTCCAACTCTTCGGCGACACCCCCTTTTCAAGCGTGCCAATCATTGTAAAGGCGTCGTGAAAAAAATCGTGGTTCATTTTATTCCACTGATATTTTTTTTTTGATTTACTAGCGTGTAACATTATTTAATTTACAGCTTGGTCATAGCTGGTATGCCAAAAGATTAGTGAGTATAACATTTTCTCAAACATATGTATAGAATTTCGAAAATATAAAAAGTTAGATTTTGTAATGATAAAAAATTAATTTAAAGCAATAAAACGTGACGATTTGTGTCATTTAAAACATTTTTAATTCAAGCCTATGTCTACGACTAACAAGTGAAAAAATACAGTCTGCGTGATGACTTTTGCGGACAAGGTATATAATAACTTCTTATTCAAGATGTTAATGGTCTACACAAAATTGTTTCTCATTGTATTAAAAATATTAAGTGCCAGCCATTATCAAAATACTAAGAAATAATTATTTATCCACACTGAGAGATAATATGGCGGTGGAATGTATTGTGATGCAATAACTCAAACATAAGAGATTGTTAGATTTTACCCCTGGAGTACTTAATAACCCTAAATCAGTAAAAGATTGCAAGATTATTTTCTTCCTCTTTCCCGCCTCTCTTCGTTGTGTAACAATAGAACATTCAGCGCGTATTCGAGAGGTCCAGGTTCGAGTCCTGGTGAGGGCAGTGCTATTTTTCCTGTTACCAGCTTCAAAAAAAAAAATTCTAATGACTTTATCAGGTACTCTTTGACTTATCCTTGTAATAATGCCGAAACAAGTAACACCTTATAAGGTACCAGAAGTGGGAGCCGCGCGACCCACCTAACCTGGTAGTACTATTTTAAGGTAGTTTCTTCCTCCTTTTTGTACGTCTTCGTGGTGTAACGGATTCGAGTGTCGGCAAGGGCATTGCTCATTTTTCATCTCTTCTGCTCAAAAATTCCAATGACTCTACAATCTTCACGTTTGAAATTGACATTTACTCGGAACTTTAATTTTGTAATAAAAATTCAGATACATGTTCAGCCAAACAGAAAGCAAGGTAATCATCAATCATATGATGACACTCTCGAGTTCGTCATTGATGTCGTTAATTATTTTTTGACGAACCGCTGGTAGAATTTTACAAACCTTGATGGGAAGGAAAAATGTTAAACTGCTTTTTTAACCGAAATATATTACTTGATCGACTTCGTGCTTTTACCTCGGGTAAGGAAATAAAAAATAGCGCAATGCAGTTTCCTCGACGTCCTCCAAACTTTAGGGATTTTCTTCAGCCTAGCAAGGTGTAAGATGTTCGACAAGTACTGCAGTCTTCATAATGGACAAATATTACACATGTTTTAAACAAAAGAATATTTACATGGAGAAGCATGAAAACTAGTTACTTAAAGATGTCATGCTGAGTCCGGAAGGAAAACGTCGCAAAACATCTCTCGTCACCACTGAAAGTTTTTTGCGATAGGTTTGTTTGTAATAAAACTCCCAAAAATTACTTAGAATTCTTTACACTAAATTTCATAAATTTACTGCAATAGAACATCTAAAAACATTTCGCAATAAAACTACTATTTTATATTTTCAGATCTTGAACCAAACTAAAATTATCACAATGATTAAAATTATAATTAATAAAATTTCGAGACATATAGAAAATGCTTGTTACTCAGAAAAAAAAAACATTTTGTGATTAAATTCAACTTTTTCTTACTGAAAAGTTAATTTCTCAGAAATGTTTATAATCACGTTGATGAAAGCCCATTGCAATTTTCATATTTCAAAGGGCATTATTGTTTACCATATTCCGATACTTTTATTCTTTATAATAACATGACGAAATGAAACTAAAATCGATAATACCGCCGGAGTTAATTAAAAGTAGCTTCTTTTGTGATAACATGTTAAAATGATTCGCGTTTAATTTTCATTTCCCAGAAAATAATACTAGTCACGTAGAGCTTTCACAAAGATTGAAATTTCGTTTATTGGCAGCAATATTTGAAAGTGCTTGTTTTGAAGAGGCCATGCAATTGAATTGGATTGCCCCAAAAACAAAGGAAGTTAAAATACGCTTTCATTGTTTTGTCAGCAAATATTCTTGGCGTCAACATTCGAAAACAATTGTATAAAAGCGAAGAAAAGGAAACTGGAAACAAAGTTTGCGAAACGAAAACACAGTCTCCATGTATTGCTACTAAACGTTAAAGTAAAAATCGCTTTGTATTCTAAGTTATATTTTGAGAAATAAATATTGACTTTAAAGCTGGTTTAGAGCATATATTAAAGTTGTGCACTAAAACTGTTTTATTTTCTCCCTTTAAAAGAGTTTCGCCTAAGCTGTTCGTATCATGTGGTTCATTTTACAGTTGACCAAATAGAAAAGAATCACACCTTGCATATTTAATTATGGTGCAAACATACATATAGTAATACTAACAGATAAGGCACGGTTAATCTCTTAGGTATAATATTCTTAATTCCAAAACGCTTTCTGGCATCAGCTATGAGATTGGCAAGAAGTACTCTGGCATGCGTTTAATCTGCACTTTAATATTGTACTAGAGGAAATACCTAATGCCAATTAAGTTAAATTGAGAGTAATACATCTAACAACTAACAGAACTATGCCACTGTAATCCTTCTCTAACAAAGATGCAAAAAAAATGCGATTCATAGTCATACATTTTTCAATCTGGTGCGATATGGAACCCACATAAAACATTCCGATAAAAAAATAAGCTAATTCTCTTTCACTATATCAGCAACAATTGCACACAGTTTTAATGATTTTTGTCTTCCTAATGAAATGGTCGTAAAAGCTAAAGTTCCATCCAATATTCCACCTGTATTCAATTTTAGTCGATTAAATGTTGATCATAATTGATCAAAAATCAATAAAACGAACAAACACACAAACAGACATTCTTCTTTATACATATATATAGATTTTGTAAAAGTAAGAAATTTTTGATTAACCAACTTTCCGATTTGAAAAGCAAGCAGTAGTAACACTTTCCGAAATAAAGCATTTTTATCTCCAACATTATTCCCACTCGGAAAAATGAGTTGGAAAATTAGCGCTTTCAGAGTTTTTAATTAATACCTCGGCTGTTTAAAGTCGTACGAAGATGGGAATAGCCGAAATGGCTTCCCACGAATTTTTGGAATTGGGAATAATGTAGTTAATGTTTGGCAATGCTATTTTTATTTCATCGTAAAACTTAGGAAAGAGCAGTGGCAACAACTTTTGAAATAAAGCAGATTTTCATCTTCAGCTTGCGAGACTGTTGCCACTCGGAAAAGTGAGGGCGAAAATTATCGTTTTTTTTAGTTTTTAATTAATATTTCTGATGCTTAGCTACTTTTGTTTGGAAACATTGGACGTCCACCTTTTCCATAACCCAGAAAAGAATTGTAGAAAGTTTGGTGACGATAGCTATAATAGTGCTTGAGTTATTAGAGGACAACCATACACACAGACTTTCTTCTTTATATACACTGCTCGACATTGAAAATGCAACACCAAGAAGGAGTGGTCAGAATGTGATAAAATTTGGAAAAAAGACAGAAACAGCAAGCAGCAATAAGTGATCTTTATTTCAAAATGATTGTCAGAACACAGAGCGAGACCGGCTTTGGCTCATTAGCATGTAGGACCACCGCGGACAGCGATGCACGAAGAAACACGTCTAGACACAGAGTCAATAAGAGTGCGGAAGGTGTCCTGAGAGATCGCTCTCCATTTCCTTTCAACCATTTGCCACAGTTCGTCTTCTGAACGAGGCAGGGGCAGAGTTTGCAAACAGTTCCAATCTCATCCCACACATTTTCCGATTGGTGACAGATCAGTACATTATGCAAGTATCGTTGGTCGTCATAGTGCCCTAAATACGAATTAGAGGTGATCTGGAATCGTAGGCAATGGCGCCCCAAACCATTATGCCACATTGTCGCGTGGTGGAGCGTTCCACAGTTACTGCCGGATTAGATCTGTCTCCACGTCGACGCCACACACGTATGCGGCGACTGTCACTACTGGATAAACAGAAGCGTGACTCATCTGAGAACACGACGTTTCGCCATTCTGTCATCCATACCGCTCCAGTCCGGCACCGTTCTAAACGCTAGCGTCTGTGCTGCGGGGTCAATGGCAGTCTTCTTAATGGATGCCGTGAGTGCAGGCCACGTTCAACCAATCGACGGGAAATGGTTCGGGTCGACACGGGAACATCCAGGGTATCTTGCACATGCAGCAGAATCTCGGTACAAGTGACTTGCGGGACCGCCATAGTTTGTCGGCGGATGCGTCGATCCACGCGTGCTGACGTCACTCTGGCAGCACCTGCAACCCCCTTCTTCCCACATTCCCTTGTTCCAACCATGTTCGCCATAGCCGATGCACCGTGCTCGCATCCATGTGGGTATCAGCTGCAATTTGATGTAAGAACCAACCCGCCCTTCTCAGTCCGATCAAATTCAGGATAATTCAGATACAAATAAATTTCAGAAATTTTAGCCATACAGAGGGCATGCAGAAATCGGTATTGTGTGTAGCGACCATGGTCAAAAAAGCTGCAGCCACACAAACATGCAGTGGATGGCAGCTTAGCATACTGCAGTCCATGAGATTTCAATTCTTTGCTAGATTTCAACTATTGTAGTTGCTATTGGTCATTGTTTTATGCATCTCTTTGTTGCTTTTGAGCCAGGTTTATTTTATCGTTAAAAGATTTAGAGAAATAATGAGGGTGATATGTTGCTGAGCATTCTTGTTAATAGGTGGATCTGTGGAGTTCCTTAAGATATGAGATGACCACAGTCTGTAACACTGTAAAGTAGTGGTGACTGCAGAATATCAGATGCAGAAGTAGAGGTCACAGCCATTAGCACCTTAAATATGATTCCGAGTTGTTATAATAATGCATAATACAAGACACCATTAATCAACCTCTGTCACCAGTAGCTATGACCATCATAATGCTGCACGCGGAAGCATGATCATACCATTCATGAAACAGTGTGTATAATTCAAAACACCACTCTAGTTAGATACTTTTAGGGTGCGAAGTGAAAGGTAGGCAAAGCAGTGATCATCTTGGAAATAGTTCTTAATGCTGCAGATGGCATTGCACTGTAATTTATGAATACGTTTTCTGTGCCGCATATCATCATTCTTTGAGGTATGGTGTACGTAGTTGCCTACTCTCCCAAGAGGCTCCTAATTTTTCATTACATCTTCAGGTAGATCATCAATCTCCCAGGTTTTGATTTTTTAACCTTTACTAAGGAAAACGTTGAAATTTTTCAATTATTGAAACTTAAATTATGTAAATTTCATTCTCTCACCCCTAGTGATTTACAAAATAATTTTTTTTAATTTTTATTTCATCTGAGTTGTATTTTCTTTTTTCTAATTACATTTTATTGACCATTTTCTAATTAAATTTTATTTGACCAGCATTAAGTTAATCTACTGTAGATATTTGTAGATTTTTATATGAAGATTTAAGCAGAGTTTAATCAATTAATATTTGTATTTAATTTTATTTTACTTCAATATATAGAGTATTACTAAATTTATCCACACATATATTATGTTTATTAATTATTAGTTTTAATTTTTCGCTTTTAAAAGTTCTTTGGTAAATAAAAGTTTTTCATTCCTAAGATTTTCTTTGTATATAAGTGTAAGAAAATTAAAAAATGAAATTAGTGAAAGAACATAACATTTAGAATATCAAATTAAATACTAATATATTTTGTATAAGAATTATATTACAAATAGTTCAGTAACTTGAGTCATGCATCATAAAGTGGGTTTAAGTCAATTTGATATTCTTTGTAAATTGCATCACTGCATGATACATGTAACCTATCAATTTTTGGATTTTAAGGTTGGCAGTTATGGATGTGTCATGGTGAACAATTCATACCATACCCCTCGTAAAATCGTCTAACTGCTGGAAGTGCCTTCATTGATGGCGGCCTGGCATTCTCTCCTATTACACGTATCCTCCGAGACAAAAAACAACTTTCTTCGATAATTCGTCTGGCAGAAATAACGACACGGATATTGCCCATTCTGTGCGTTCCTTCCCTTATATCTAACTTGACGTGCGTCGGAGAGCTGTCCATTTCACATCATCGCATAACTCAGTGACGTGGATATCAGCTACGATTTGACGTAAGGACTAACCGGACCTTCTCAGTCCGATCACCATACCCCAGGTAAAATCATCTATCTGCTGGAAGTGTCTTCGTTGACGACAGCCTGGCATTCTCTCCTATTACACGTATCCTCCGGGACGAAAACCAATTTTCTTCGATAATTCGTCTGGCAGAAATAACGACACGAATATTGCCCATTCTGCACGTTCATTCCCTTATATCTTACTTCACGTGGTTCGGAGAGCTGCGCATTTCACATCATTCGCATAATTCAGTGACGTGCGTCTACTTAAAATTTGCATAAATTTCTGACCACTCCTTGGTGTGTCATTTTCAATGTCGAGCAGTCATTTTCAATGTCAAATCTATATAAAAATATATAGATTTAGGTATCAGTATTTCGAAGTAGAGCACATGAAACTCTGAACCTGGTTATATTTTTTAATTTTAATTTCTTCCATGCCGAAATCTTGCTTACAATTGTATTTACATCTTTTAAAAAGGAAATTTAATAACTTTTTATAATTATAATGAGCATGAGTAAATATTTTGATAATTATGAAACTTATTAATATTTAACACCATATTTCCCATTCTGAATATGATATTAAATATAAAAATATTATGCTCGATACATTGGAATTTGAAATTGATCTGCAGATGCAAAACTTCCACACCCCAAGTTTCATCAGACGATAGAATTGTCGTATTTTAAAATATTTTCGAGTATATACGTGACACCAGATGACCCCTGTTTGAAGGTATCATAGACGTGGATTTGCATGTTTGATTTTTACCTGAACAGTATTTATCGTCTGTAAAAACGTAAGTTTATGTTATATGAGTTCTTTTCTTGTCATAAAATGCAAGGTGCTTTTTTAATTCCGTTTATGAAGTACTGTACTCGCGAAACATTCCTTCTTTCAGATTTCAACAGAAATATCAATTTTTCCGTTTCCGAATCCATTCTGACTATTTTTTTTTGCTTGAAGTCGGTACATACGGACAGAATGGAGGACTATTTATTGCAAAACGGGTTGTAAAATGAATTAAAATGGATTTTTCAGTCACATCTGTACGTACGTGTGTATGTATGTATCTCTCATAACTCGAAAACGATTAACCGTAGAACATTGTAATTTTGTAGAATATGGGATTTCTATATCATCTAGTTGCGCACCTCCCTTTTTTATTGCAATCATCAATAACAAAAAGTATATTATATGTATTTATACCAAACTCCTGACCCCAGCTTAAAAGTCCGAGCTTTTACTTTTGCAGTCGTTGGTCGTAGACATATTAGCAGCTTTACACTCAACTTTACATTAGCTCCCTGTATTTTAACATTTAGCAGCAAGAGGCTACTCAACCTCACTTAGTTTAGCAAATACTAGTACACTCACAGGAATTCAGATATGTAGTTTTAGAAGTTAAATTAGAACTTGCAATTTATTGGCTTTTTAGTACTATTTTTATATTTTGATATATTGCGTATATTTTTTACGTTTGTATGCA